>JABUQX010039965.1:35000-42500 GCA_015478945.1 Trachelipus rathkii | reverse complement strand
GGTTGTTGTTGTTGTTGTTGTTGTTGAACGGGATTCTTGGTATCTTCAGGAGCACGATCTTTACTTTTATCATCGGTTTGATTTTGTACATCTCTTCTTCATTTTTGTAATCTACGTCTCTCTGCTTTCGATATCAGTCTAGGATGCTTATTCAGGTTGTAATTATCTTCACTACCACCACAACCTCCACCTCTTCCTGTAAGTCCTGATTCACCATTCATATGACAGCATGGATTGAACTGTAATATTTTTACATTTGTTTAAATATCAGTAATACAATTTCGATTCCTTTTTTAGAACGTAAATAAAAAATAATTTTTTAAAAAAGAAGTCAACATAAAATTTTATAAAATATTTTTCAAAAAAAAGAAATCAAAATAATTTTTTAAAAATATTTTTAAAAAAGAAAAATTAATTTTATTTTAAAAGTGAAATAGTAAATTATGTAAAAATAATTTTTAGAAAGAAAAGTAAATTTTATTTTAAAAATTTAGAATAAAATAAAAATATTTTTCAAATAGAACATAGAATATTAATGAAAAATAACTTACAGCTAAAAGTTTGAAAAGATTTTCAATAAATAGAAACATTTCGAGCTTGGGTGCCATATTTTTTTTTCTAAGAACTGATGTATCTTCACACTTCAAAAACTGTAATAAGAATTAAAAAAATTATTATTATTATTATTATTTCCCAATTTTCAGATCCTAAAAACATTATTATTATTATTATTATTATTATTATTATTATTATTATTATTATTATTATTATTATTATTATTATTATTATTATTATTATTATTATTATTATTATTATATTATTATTATTATTATTATTACCTAAGGAAAAAAATATATATACGACTACACGTTGTTAAACTAACTCTTCAATCTAATTCAGAGAGAAGATAAAGGGTATGTAACATTGCGCAATACCCTTAAGCTCCTCCTCTACTGATAATGGATTTAGATAAACAACTCTGTGTAGACATGTTCCGATATATATATATATATATATATATATATATATATATATATATATATATATATATATATATATATATATATATATATATATATATGGGTATGAGTTATATATAGGCCCTTATATATATATATATATATATATATATTATATATATATATATATATATATATATATATATATATATATATATATATGTATATAAGAGCTTTTTTTCTATAAAAGTATACTTTTTTATATAGAAAATATATATTTCTTTATATATAAAAAAGAAAGTATAATATATATATATATATATATATATATATATATATATATATATATATATATATATATATATATATATATATATATATATATATATATATATATATATATTTTTTTTTTAAAAATGAAAACATTTTTATCTTAATGTTTAAAGAGTATGGATGTGTGTAAATTCTTATTCCGCAGTCCTTAAACATGTGTTGTTACAGGTCCTACGGGATGGGGAAAAACATTCCCTGTTGCTAAATATTCTAAGAGAAATAGAGATTTTTGAACAGGAACCAATGAAAATAATATGGTGTTATAATGTTTATATGGAAAAATTTAATATGTATAAAGATCTGATTCAGTTTCATGAAGGAATTTACGATGTTAAATCACTGGATAATGTACAAGGTCATAAAATTGTTATACTAGATGATTTAATGCATAAGTTGAATGAAGAAAGAGCTGAAACATTTACTGTATATTCTCATCATTTAAATATTTCAGTGTTTTTTATCACTCAGAACATTTTTCATCAGAATAAATATATGAGATATGTATCTTTAAACACTCAATATCTGTTGTTGATTGATCAACGACGTGAAGTAAGTCAGATTAATGTGTTAGCTAATCAGATGTTTCCTTCTCAACGTAAAGACTTTTTAAAAGTATATAAAGAAGTTACTTCGAAACCTCATGGATATTTAATGTAAGAACTTCATCCTAAAAACACATACAGAATTCTACTGAGAACTAACATTCTACCTCACGAGATAGAAACTATTTACATCCCTGAATAATGTTGGTGAAAAAATATTTGCATGTTATAAAAAACTATAACAAACTAAATGAAAAAGAGAAGAAGAAATATCTTAAAAGTATATGCTTTATCCGTTGTGTAAGCGAGATATGTTTAAATCTTATAAAAAGGATTCTACCTATAAAATCTAAACAGAAAGCTAAATTGCGCCGACACAGCAACATCGTTCGTACACTCGTTAGGAAGACGAAGAATAAGAATTTCAACAAGAAAAAAAAATTACTTCAGAAAGGGGGTGGTGTATTCCTACCTTTATTATTTTCAATCGTATCACAAATCTTAACCAAACTAATAACGGGGGAGTGAAGTCTTGATAAAAATATGAAGAAAGCCGTGGTTCTTCCTTTCGAAACGTATCAAAAGCTTCAGAATATATCCTTACAATCAACACCCTCAACAACAATGGGTATAATATCTCAATCTCAACCTATACCTACCACTTTACAAGATTCACGAATAGAACAATTATGTATTATTGAGAAGGACTTAAATGTAATTTTAAATTCACGAACAGGGATAGATGAAAAGAGAGTGAAATACCAAACCGTTTTACAGAGATTATTAGATTTAAAGGATAAATACACCAGTTCTGATTATACATCGGCTTCAGTAAACGATTTCTCTCATAATAAGAATAACGAAGACGAAGTCGTTAATGAAAAAATTGAGGAAACTAATAAAAAGAAAGATTTTAAAACAGTGATAGAGGGTTGTTTACCTATCTCAATTAAAAACAGAGGTATATCATTATACAATATGTTAAAAGATCTATTAATATGGGATGATCTAGGTCAAATCGTAATCAACGGTTCAATTGTAGAAAGATCTAATATTGTAGATCTGGTATCTGATCTATCACGTGATTGGAAGGAACAACCCGTAACAGGATGGAACCAAATCAAACATGAACTTCAAGCAGTAAATTTCACAAGAAGTTTAATCAAAAATAAACAAAGATTAAACGACCTAAATAATAGTTCATCCTCCTCCTCCTCGTCCCCCTCCCCCCCTAATGTAAGGATAACAGAACCATCGGGTACTCCTCAAAGAATAACAAAACGGAAAATAGCGAAACCTTACCCTTCAACCTCGAAACTGCGTAGAAAAGCTGATATATCACGTATTTGGCTTCGAATGTAGATAACATTAACCATGATTGTTTAGTTCGCCTCGAAACTGAGAAAAAAGCTGATATATCACTATTTGATGTCGATAATAGATAACATAACCCTGATTGTTTAGTTCGATGTGTCGCATGTTGATAGGTCCATTTCGACTCCGCCTATTTTTCTTCATATTTTATAAAGTAAGACACGATGAACAATTCTTCAGTTACACTCTAGCCTTAACATTACTAAAATGGCTCCTCAGTTAAAATCCCTCCGTTTAAACGATATAACAATATGGAAAGTCGATCATCCTAAAGGAGCAGTTTCCTTATGTTTCCGAAGGAAACAATCATCCGAACGTTATATCACCTGTAGTACGCCTTCAAATATTCAAAATAGACCTTTATTCATTTCATGTGATGATCTTAAAAATATTAAGGACGCTGTCTCAAAATGGAAAGAGGAAGGATATACTAATTCGTCCGTTATTAACGAGTGGGGAATAGCTGTCTCTGGAGGTTCCGACACCGACACTAAACGTCTCACCTTAGTGTTCGCTCTTCATAACAACAAAGAAAGCGTGTCAATAAGAAATTGGTGGAGAGGAAGCAATACAGGTATCTATAGGAGTTCCCCCTCAGGCTTTAGTGTTGTTGGTCGTGAAGCTATAGGTATGTTTATTAACATGTGTAACGAAGTAGAGAAGAAACTTATTCTAGTTAACATTTTAGACGACCTTATCTGTACATCCCAACGAATAATGTACGATGTATATTTTGAAAGTTACATGAATAGATATCGAAAAATTCACAATCTTAAATGATGAAGAAATGAAATCCGAGAAATAAAAAAACCGAGAACTTCATACTACAGCTAAAGATCTGTATACATACATGACAACGGTTGGAAGACGAAGCTTAGAACAGTATAAAGATAGCATCCTACAACAAGATCTTCCCGTTTAAAATTAATTTTTATATGTGTATATTTTCTGTGTAATTAAATAATTATATATATATATATATATTTATATATATATATATATATATATATATAGTTATATATCTATATATATATATATATATATATATATATATATATATATTTATATATATATATATATATATATACATATATATATATATATATATATATATATATATATATATATATATATATATATATATATATATTTTTATATATATATTCTTAAAAACAAATATTTTTGAAAAAGTGTTAAATAAAAATAATTTAAAATATGTAAGTTAAAATAAATATTATTTTTTGTTTACATAATTTTCCATACCCTCGCTTGACCTATATAAATAAATATATATATATATTATATATATATATATATTACCTATATATGTATAGCTATATATATATATATATATATATATATATATATATATATATATACATATATATATATATATATATATATATATATATATATATATATATATATATATATATATATATATATATATATATATATATATATATATATATAGATATATATATATATATATATATATATATATATTTATATCATTACCTAATATGGAAGCTAAGGCGACGGTTGATAAATATTACTTCGACTTGAAAGACCGTATAGTTATGGAGGTTTACCATGTTTGCTTTAAAGTTTCCAAACACTGAGAAAAAAGAGTTGAAAAAATATTTAGAGGGTGAAGAAGCTTTTACTTTACATAAACCTATCCGTCGAAAATTTTCCACCCGAAAAACCATAGCCCACCACCTCGATAATGTCTGGCAGTTAGATTTAACGGAAGTGATTAAGTACAGTTCTTATAATGACGGATATCAATACATTCTTTTTACTATTGACGTGTACTCTAGATACTTATGGTTAAAACCTTTAAAAGATAAAAAATCAGCTACAGTGGCTGTAGCAGTGAGAGAAATTATAAATGATGATGATAGATATCCAAAATTGATTTGCACGAATAAAGGTACTGAATTTTTGGGTAGAAAGTTTCAAGAAATTATTACTGAATACAATATAGGCTATTTTAACATATTTTCGCTAAATAAAGCTGCTATTGTAGAAAGAGTTCAGCGCACAATCAAAGAACGAATGCACAGATATTTTACTAAAATGAATACTTTTAAATATATTGATTTACTGGACGATTTGGCCTATTCTTACAATAGATCTTTTCAGAGAACTATAAAAAATACTCCTATAGAAATGTTAAAGATAAAACCTGTGGTGGAGTTTAAACGTAAAGTTTGTAAAATTAAAGATAAAATGGGGATAAAAGTGAATGATTACGTAAGAGTTTCTAGATCTGACGATAGGTTTAGAAAAGGTTATGAAGCAGGCTGGTCTAGAGAAGTTTTTAAAGTTGTTGTTATTCGTGATTTTCCGGATGAAAAGCTTAAATTATATTATCTCGAAGACTTAGATGGTGAACCCATAAAAGGAGGATTTTATAAACAAGAAATAAAGAAAATACGGTTCGACCCTGAAAGTAATTTGTATAAAATAGAAAAAATATTAGGTTCAAAAGGTAGGGGTAAAAATAAACTGTATCTAGTGCAATGGGTAGGTTACCCAGATAAGTTTAATTCCTATATAAAAGCGTCTGAAATTATGAAACACTAATCAGTTGATATTATGGTCATGGCAGAGGCAGATCATTTCTATTAAACATTGCCTTCATCAGCATCGCTGGATTTACATCCTGATAATAAAGTCTCGGATTTCAATACAGAGCTAACGAATCCTATACAGCTCGATAGAGATCTCTATGAGGTGGGATTATGTGAAATGATATTAGATGTTAATATAGAGAATGTTTCTCAGGCTCGTCATTGGCTAATGGTTTCCAGGTCTGCAGATTATGTTAAAACTATATTAAAAATAAAAAACACATCCGTTTTAAAACGTGTAACATTTAAAGGAACAGAATATTTCTATGAAAAATTCGTTCTAAGACGGGGATATTACCGTTCAGTCCACGATATTCATAGTTATGTAAACACCCAATTTGTTGTAAGTAAGCTATGTAAAGATTTAATATACATTATTAATAATCAACAGGGGAAGGATAGGGTATTAATCACTTTAAGGTCAATAACAGGGGTGAATTTGAGAGATCCCGAAATGTTTATTATTAAACGGTCAGAATAGTTTACAAAATGTGTATATGAACACGAAGCTGTAGTAGAACAATCTACTCTTCTAAGTACACGTAATGGGCTAATGATGCTATGCATACTCTGAATAATAGTCTTAATGACTCAGACCTATCTCTCAATTATATATGTGTTCTTCAGAGATGCTGCAGGATCAAGGGATGGCATACATTTACACAGATATAGTAGGCATCAACATGTAGGAAATACCATGGCTCAATTATTAAGAGTTGTACATTTCACACCTAATTGTCGACTTATTTCTTTTCCTAGCATTCATTAGTTACCGTTGACTCGATCGCCCATCGGCTCGATATGGATATATATAAAAGATGTCGAGGAGACCATACCCAATACACAGAATGGAGTTTATATGTAAAGTCCATGTTAGAAAAAAGATATAGAAAAAATATGTTAGACTATTTTTTAAAGCGAATCGAAATCTTATTCTATATAATATTAAATTATGTAAATGCTGTTATAAGAACAAGCCAAATATATATAAGTAATGTAATAAGCCATATTTACTCATTCTACATTTTGCTCACATCGAGTAAAGATAAACTGATTAAAAACCTCAGGAGAAAAAATGTACGGCGATAGGGTGTTCGTGGAACAAAATTACAAAGGTATGCGTCTTGGCTGGATTTTTCTCTATAATTATGGAGAGCAATGCCTCGTATTTAGAAGAGAGGTGAAATATAGGTAAAAGCTATACGAGCAAGGATGCATACGTTAAAGGATATAGCCGCAGGGGCTAGCCCCCGCGAGTCCTTAAAAAGGCGAATTACAGATGTTTCAGATGAGATGTAAAGCGCAAAATAAGATGCAAGATGACGGGTCAAGGTAAAGGACGTATGAAAATATGCGCTAAGAAGAAGCGGAATAATAAGAATAAGAAAAAAAAGACCTCAATGAAAAAGAAAAAAAAGAGGAAGAAGAAGAAGAAAAACTCCTTGAAAGCTAAAAAATAAGCCTCGTAAGATAAAAAAGAAAAAAAAATCTCGAGATATTTTTATGTTATAACTTTTTTCCTTATATATATATATATATATATAAATAATTATATTATATATATATAATATATAATATATATATATATAATATACTATATATATATATATATATATATATAATATATATATATATATATACATATATATATAT
>JABUQX010039965.1:15000-20000 GCA_015478945.1 Trachelipus rathkii | reverse complement strand
CAGAATTCCATACCTAAACAGGTACAGGCTCATCTAAAGAAAAACCATGTTCTTAACGATGGTAAAATCTCCCCCTCATCAGGTAAAAACACTTATCAGGACTTCTTAATTTCATATATCTTACGGCATGCTGAAAAGGTGCTTGGCGCAACAATCATGTACTAGGCTTTATAATGTGACGGAAAAAGTTATTGACAAATCTTCTCAAGTATTCTTAATAATTCTCATTATTCTGCATCCAATATTCAACCTAAACGTAAGATTCTCCTTTGTAAATTCTGTGAAAACCACGGGAACGGATCTTCCCAATGTATATTCCGTCCGTATTGCACATTGTGTCAGAATAATCATGTGCGTGGAACGCAAAGAAGGTGCCAGGGAACTTCATGGCAACCATTTTCTCCTGAAGGGATTAATAGGGGTAAGGGTTATATCTTCAATCTGAGCAGAATAAATATGCTCCAAATCATTCAAATCTCCGTTCAAATTCTCGTCCCAGTCGACCCACTGGCCAAATTCAGCACGTACAAAACCGTTCAAACTCAAACTTTGACAGAGGTCAAAATGGTTCTAAAAGGAACTCAAATGTTAATTATTGTCATAATTCGACAAGTATACATAGCAGAGGTGCTAATTATTCAAGTAAATCTCAAAATAATTATTCAAATAATAATTTTTCCGCCACGCGAAAATGCGAAAACAGTAAAAGTGGTAGAATGTCACCGCATCCCGTTCATTTTGAAGATGAAAGTTTTGATGTAAAGGTAAGTTGCTTGGACCCAAATTATGTTCCAATTGCAAGTTTATATAGTAAATATGAGAATAATAAGCCAAGAAGGCATGAATTTTTTTCAAATAGTTCATTTTCTCCGCATTCAAAACAGGCAAAACACACCTCAAATTTTCGTGTTGGTCCGCATTTATGTTTGATTTCGTCGAAGTCTAATTCATTTTATGATTCAAATTTTTAGACAAGGGAACGAGTTTAATTTCTCGGAATGTCGTTATTAACCCTTTAGAGACAAATTTTATAAATCCGAATCCACAAATGTCAATTGTGAACTTTGTAAAAGATGGTCCAATTATAGGTAAGAGTTACTATCTTAGTGTCAAGCTCACAGTTGAATACGAGTTTATTTATGAGCTTTCTTCTTTTTTGGATCTTGGTAGTAGTGTTTCGTTGATACGATTTCAAGTGTTTGAAAAACTTCGTAAGCTTTATCCACTCGAATTAAAAGATAACAATATTGTTATGAGATCAATTTCGGGTAACGAAATCAAAAATTTAGGAAGGGTGAAACTTCAGTTGATTTTAAATGATCAGTTATTCAACATTCATCTCATTGTTGTAGACAATGATTGTGTTTTTAAAGGTCAGATGCTTTTAGGCACTGATGTGTTAGGTGTTATTCCTGCTGTTCTTGATCTTCGTAATGAAAATTTATTGATAGATGGTAAAACAGGTTTCTCAAAAATTTCTCTCTCAGTATGGGATCCGTTAATTCACGATCCGAAACAAAGTTTTAATTCTATGAACAACAATAAATCACATTCTGTTTCAGACGATTCTAAAGTCAATTCTGCAAATTCTTTTTCAAATTTGCCTCATCTTAATTTTGAGAATGATTCTTTTACTCATGAACTTTGTATATTTGATGAGCAAAGTTACGATTTATCTTTACCAGATACGGTTACGTTCGATGCTTATTCCAAAGCAATATTATCTGTAAATGTAATTTCTAAAGCCGGAACATCTCCTCCAGAGAATACATATCTCGTGTCAGAGAAAAATTGTGTTTCGAATATATTGTTTGGAGACGTTTTAAGTCGTGTAAATGAGGGTACTATTTTAATAAATTGTATAAATTTTAGTTCAACTCCGATCGTTCTTGATAAGAATTTTGTCGTTTCAAAAGCAAATTCTCTCGCATTTCGAAGCAGTTGCTCGAGTGTAAATAAAATAGATTCATCTGTAGGTCTTTCCGATTCTGAACTTCGCAATGTTTACAAGGAAATTCTTTTGTCTAAATCAACCAAGGAAGCTGATTTAGTAGTTCTTCAGGATGGTTCTCAATTAGAACAGATTCTCGATTTTCTCATAGCACACAAAGATGTGGTAGCTTTAAGTAACGATAAGGTTGACGTATGTCCCTATGGAAAATTCAAGCTCGAATTAACTCCTGATTCCCCCCGTTACATTTTCACTCCCAATTATCATTTACCTCACAAGTTTCAAGTAGATATAGACGAGTGGGTTAATGACTGTATCCTGAAAGAATACATAGAACCTTCTGATTCTCCTCATAGTAGTCCTTTACTTGTGATTCCGAAACGAAATAGTACACGTCCTCGTATTGTTTTAGACTATAGGAAACTCAACAAATATATTGTTCCTATTCAATTTCCTATACCTAGAATTGATGACACATTGTCTAAACTAGGCCAATCTAACGTATTTACTTCTTTGGATTTATTAAATGGCTACTATAATATAGAAGTATCGCCAGAGAGTCGTCCTTATCTCGCTTTCTCGACTCATAGAGGTCATTTCCAACCTCGAGTTCTGCCAATGGGGATCCGTACAGCTCCAAATATTTTTTGCAAATTGATGGAAGCTTCTTTGTCACATTTATTAGGTATACATGCTCTAATATATTTAGATGACATTATTGTATTCTCAAAAGACATTAATTCACATTATGAAAGTCTTACTCTTGTATTCAAAGCACTTAAAAATGCAAAACTGAAAGTGAAGTTAGAAAAAGCAAATTTTTTTAAACGTTCTTTAGTGTATCTCGGTTTTCTTATCAGTTCCAAAGGATTATCTGCCGATCCAACCAAGCTTCAAGCTTTGAAAACTTTTCCTATTCCCACGGATGTCTCATCCGCGCGTTCTTTTATTGGTTTTACATCTTTCTTTCGAAATTTAATTCCCATGTTCAGTGTCATTGCGCATCCAATTGCGTCTTTATTCAGAAAGAATGTCCCGTTTGTATGGTCTTTTGAGCAGCAAAAAGCTTTCGACACTCTCAAACAAAAGCTTATCGTGGAACCGATTTTACAGTTCCCAGATTTCTCTAAAGAGTTTTTAATATCAACAGATGCTAGTGGTATTGGTCTCGGAGCGGTATTAGCTCAAAAAGATTCAAATGGAAATGATAGACCAGTTTCTTTTGCGTCAAGAATGCTTAGCAAAGCAGAAAGGAATTACTCCACGATAGAATTAGAATCGTTGGCTGTAACTTGGGCACTTAATAAGTTTAGAAATATTGTTTATGGTTATCAAATTAAAATTTTCACGAATCATAAACCTCTAGTCTCAATTTTTAAAAATAAAGATTTGAACCACAAGTTAGCAAGGTGGGCTATAAAGGTGAATGATTTTAATCCCGAGTTTGTATATATTGAAGGAAAGAAGAATGTCTGTGCAGACTACTTCTCTCGCCACCCCCCCCCTCCTGTTTCTGATAGCACAGTTTTCAATGTTGCATCTCTTATTGAAAATAAGAAATTATTTAATCTCACGTCCGATGTTTTGAAGTCTGAACAAGAGAAATGTCCCAGACTGGGTCCGAATATCAAAATTTAATAAAGAAAACGGTTAATACAATTTTTGTTTTCCCCTGCCTATATAAAAGATATTGTATATTAGGTCCAAAAGAAAATGAAGTATTTAATTTAAAGTTCCTGAACTTTGGTTTATAACTATTTGAAATATTAATCATGTGCTCTTGGGTTCTGGTCATTCTGCGGGACATATCAGAACAGAGAAAAGAATTAAAGAAAGGTACATATTTCCAAATATGTCAAATTGGTTTCAATTTGTCGGGAATGCCCGTCTGGTTAAAGTTAAGGGGAAATCCCAAAACGAGTCCCCATTTTCAAATATCTCCATTCCATATTTCTCCGTTTAGTAGAATTCATACTTTGATATCTTTAGGACCACTTCGACGTGGCCGACAGGACTGGGTTTGCAAAGTTTATTTGGTTTTCAAGGACTCCATGACAAGCGGATGTGAACTCTGCCCCAATCCTTTCACGTAGCAGCGTTGCATATGGCAAACGCTTGTTACACAGATCATCGTAAGGCAGAGCACCCCTCTGTTTAATAAGTGACAGTTCTATGGAATATTGTCCTCTTCGTTCTTCAAAACAACTAGGTAAATTATGGAAGATTAATAAAGTAGAGATAAGCGTTAGGAGCCCTTCAGCAAATAGCAATGTCGAAAGAAGCAACCTACAGATAGAGAACTATCTGCGTCACTATGTAAATAAAAAAGGTGATGATTGGGTATCTTTTCTTCCTTTTGTTCAACTTTGTATTAACTCTTCTTTTAATGAAACGATAGGTGATACTCCGCACTACGTCTTGCACGGATACTGCAAACGATTACCTTACGATATAGACAACTATATCACTCCATTCTCTCATTCTGACAAAGAATATTGTCCTACTCATGAAGATCTTAGAGATCTTACTGTTCGAACTAATCTTATTCGAGAAATTTCCAAAGAGAATTTGGAAAATGAAACCCAAAAATTTGTCAATAGACAACGTAATAAAGCTTTAGAACGAAACATAGAGATTGGTTGTAGAGTATATATTTTAGCTATTAAACCTATTGGTCTGCCTAAGAAACTTGCGAAGCGTTGGCAAGGTCCGTACAGAAGGAATTTTATGGCGCAATAGATTTATATTGCAATGTCTCCAATCTGGTCGCGAAATCGCTGTACATAGTGATAATTTTAAAGTTGTGGCAGAGCCCATTATAAATGATAATCCTCCTGTAAATCATAAATCTTCTTCTCCTAATAATAAGTATTTCAAAAAGGTTCATTTTAATAAGGCTAGAAATGTTGTTAACGAACAGATAGATTCGTGTGATGAGTCAGAAGATGAAGTTGAAAATGTCATTTTCCCCCATCAGTACACACGAAATTTGCATAAAGTTCCTAATCCAGTTCCTCCGAATAATGATTCAAATTATTCAAATTCGTCA
>JABUQX010039965.1:7500-10000 GCA_015478945.1 Trachelipus rathkii | reverse complement strand
CAGAATGAGTTGGGAACCAGCAACCACTGAGTTCGGGGGAAGGCTGAAGGCCTGGTAGCAGCAGCAACCTGGAGAGGGACCTACCACCAGCAACCACTGAGTGGATAGTGGTTGAGCTCCAGGAACCAATGAGAGCCCGAGAAAAGGTCCGCTTGGGTTTAAGGTCAGAACTATATGCTGGCCACTCAAATGCCGTAATTTGAACCGTCTTAAGGTAGTCGTTCACACATTGGGCCCTGTAAGGGAAGGCTGAAGGCCTGGTAGCAAATACTACCTGATGGGACCTACCACCAGCAACCACTGAGTGTATAGGGGTTGAACTCCAGCAACCACTGAGAGTCCTGGAACTCCGAATGAGTTGGGAACCAGCAACCACTGAGTTCGGGGGAAGGCTGAAGGCCTGGTAGCAAAATACTACCTAATGGGACCTACCACCAGCAACCACTGAGTGTATAGGGGTTGAACTCCAGCAACCACTGAGAGTCCTGGAACTCCGAATGAGTTGGGAACCAGCAACCACTGAGATTCGGGGAAAGGCTGAAGGCTTGGTAGCGGATGCTACCGTAATGGGAACCTACCCGCAGCAATCACTTAGGTGCCGATAGTGCGTTGAGCCTCCAGCAACCACTGAGATCATGGGAACTCGAATGAATTGGAACCAGCAACCCACTGAGCTCGTGGGAAGGCTGAAGGCCTTAGTAGCAGCAGCTACCTAGGAGAGGGACCCTACCACCAGCAATCACTGAGTGGATAGGGGTGAGCTCTAGCAACCACCGCCGGGAGAGCCGAGAAAAGGGTCGGGTGAGAGACTCATTGTCGCTCTAAGATAGCATTTAACTACAGGCCCTTTTTGAGAGAGGCCTTACAGACATTCTCCAGTTGCTTTCTCAAAATCCTCAAATCTCGTGCCTCTGTATATTCCTCAAAAAAGTTTGAACAAGTAAATTACGAACTAAAATGAAACGATTCTTAAATATTATTCGTACATTCTAAAGAAATTAACTTTAATAAAATAAGTCTAAATTATTCGTACTTCCTTGAAAATAAAGGGTAACTAATTTATATTTAATAGCTAAGAAAAATATATTTATTTACAAACTGAAAAGAAATGTTTTAACGCCTAAAATTATTCTTATCATTAATATTCCTTTTATGGACGACAGAACGGGACTAATTACTACTATTTATATCTTAAAACTAATTATTAAAGCCTTAGAAATCTTTAAATACCATTTATGAAAAATAAATTAAAATGATGCTTTGATGACGTCACAATCTTAAATTCTTCGATAAATAGAAAAAAGCTTTTAAACTACAGACGTCGCCAAAAAATTAGCAATTTTTTTTAAGAAACATTTTTCTATGTTTGGAATGATTTTTGTTTATCTTAATTGTTTTCTAAGCAATTTTTTTTATTATAAAATAAGAAACACAATAATAATTAAAGAATCTATTAACCTTTAGCAACTTTTAAAGCTATGTTTACCATATTTTTTTCTTGTTAACCGAAGCAGTGTCTTAAGTAAGCTCGAGGGGAGATTTTGTCAGTTTTAATTTCTTTTTCTTGTGAAGTTGCTTATTACGCTTTTCTGACAAATTTAATGTTTTTTTTAATATCTTATTTTTCAACTGCGCAGTATATTATACTGTAGTATTTTGACATTTTTTAAAGATTTTATTGTGAAAAGTATAAATTAAAAAATATTTTTGAGAAAAGTGCTTGAAAATATTTTTGGTTTAAGTTTTCAGTTCGTAAATACTTGTTGAGACTAATAAAATGGGGAAAAATCCAGATATAAATGCAATTAAGGCTGCCCAAATAGATATTTTATTAAAAAAAGGCCTTTCTGGGAAAGAGAAATTGCAAAAAAAAAAGGTCATGTTAGTGAATCTGTGATTTCAAGAATGAAACAAAATTTTTTGAAAAACATCAGCTTATCTCCAAAGAAGAAGAAAAAAAGTGGAAGAAAACGTATAACAAGCAGCCGAGATGACAAAATTTTAATAAGAGAAGCCCTTAAGAACAGAAGAGCAACTTGCAAAATGCATCAAAAACACTTACTGCAGCTGGAGTAGCTTTAAGTTGCAGAGCAATTAATAGGCGTCTTAAGTAAGGAAGCTGGTTTGATGGCAAGACGTCCCCGCAAAAAGCAAAAAATAACCGAACTAAATGCTAAGAGACGCTTAATTTGGGCAAAGCAGTTCAACAACTGGACAGAAATGGACTGGGAAAATGTAAGTTTCATATTGGTTTTCATTTCAAAACTAATATTTCCTTATATTCCCTGATATGAAAGTTCTTAATTTATCTTTGTCAAAATTTTACATTGGGGCTTTTTCATTTTTCATCAGGTCGTGTTCAGTGATGAATCGATCATCCAGTGCACTGATGAATCTTCCCAGTACATTCGTAGAAGGTCTGGAGAGGCTTTTAATATCGAATGTGTCCAACAGAGAGTGAAACATCCAACTCAGGTCATGGTTTGGAGCTTGATGTCAG
>JABUQX010039965.1:0-2500 GCA_015478945.1 Trachelipus rathkii | reverse complement strand
GCTATATGATGACGCAATCTCGTCGGAGACGAGATTACGTTTCTCTGCGTCCCCACCATAAAGGGGGAGCGCTGCCCCCCCAAAAAATTAAAATGATCGTAGAAGACTGAAACTTGGAGAAAGGTTGAAGGAGTCAGAGTCTGAGACGGAGTCGGAGTCGGAGTTGGATTCGGTTTCGGATTCCAGAGACCCCATTGGAGGGGGGTCCCCCTTTGAAAATAGAAGAAGAAATGCATGGAATGCAAAACAGAGGAAGAAGAAGAAGAAGAAGAAAGGAAGAAGAGGAAGAATAAAGAGGGAAAGAATGGAAGAAAGAGAATTCTGACTCAGAGGGAGTATGAGTTGGACAATGATAGTGCGGGCTCCGGTTGCGGTTGCAGAGTGTATTAAAATATTTGTGTAATAATACATTATTTTTGTTAAAATAAATATGTTTATAAGGATGTAGATCTCAACTAAGGATGTTTGAGACTCCCTCATGAGCAAGAAGGTAGCGTCATCAGGCTCCTGGTCGATGCGGGGGCGCGCCCGCAGGCGCGCAAGCCAGTGCAATCCGCCGGCGCGATCCGACGCGTGCGCCGCCTTGCAGCGCGCGCCCGCGCGGAGCGCATCCGACGCAGTGGGCGCGCCCGCGGGTGCGCCGGCCGGCGCGATCCGACGCGTGTAGTGCGCGCCCGCAGGCGCCCGCCGGCGCGAACCGATGAGGGAGGGGCGCGTGCGCGCGCCCCCCTCGCATCCCTCATGTACGATCCGATACGAGAATGCAAACGTGTACTGTTTTCAACTTAATTTTTTTTTTTCAAAAATTTATTATTTTTTATTTTATTTTTAATATATTTTTTGTTTTTACTAATTTTTTTTTAAGCTTTTCATGTTCATAACGTAAAAATTTACGTTTTTACATACCCTAAATCAGTAAATCAGTAAATCGTACCATCATCCAACCACCCTTCTGTCCCTATATGATCTATTGATCTATTGATCTATTGATTAAGGTCATATTTTTATTAAAATTGCTATGTTTTACATACCCTAAATCAGTAAATCAGTAAATCAAACCACCCAACCTACCCTCCTGTCCAATCATGATCTATTGATTCAAGTCATATTTTTCTTTTTGAAAAAAGCGGGAAAAGAAAACAAGTTTTTATTTTAAAGCCTTTATAACATAATTGCAAACTACATAATCGTTAACATATAAATTTTTAGCATCAAATATATTTACAATTTTTAAAAAGAAACATTATTTAAAAAACATATAATGAAATAAATACAGTATACACCACATAAATTAGACCTGATAGGTTGTATAGGAAAACATAAGGTCTTAACATATTGAACATTATTATATTTTAAAAAAGATACTACATAATGATTACTAAACATAAAATCTAAATGCAGAGAGTCAACAGGAATAAAACAACATTATTTTAGCAATTCTAACACAGCTATTTAATGTCCATTGACGATTGAAACATCCCTGGAGAAGTGTTGAAGATAGACCAGGAGTCGGTATCCAAGTTCACAGACAGATGTTCGTACATGCAAAATACCGCCTAAAAATCTTCTTTCGTTTCCGAAGGCAATTTAATATTTCGTCTTCATTTCATTAATAATTTCAAGATTACTATTCGTGTTTCTATTCAATCTCGATGATTGAGGATGTCCAGATACACCAAACTTGATATTGATGGATGTCAAAACTTTGTCCAAATTTAAGCTCAGTCCTGAACGTTCCTTTTCGGTTGGATATTGAGATGATCAATGCATTACAAGCTGAAAGATCAGCGGTGAGATCGTATGCATATAAATTACTGTTTCCAGCATAATTCTTGAGATCAACACCCGTACCGTTATCGCTGCATGATACCGTATTGGCAAATAAGTCGTAAAAAGGCCGTGAGCATTGGGAATGTGAGTCTTCAATGTGAGTCTTCATATATCATCTCATAATGTAAACTGACCCCTCTAAGTCCGAAATGGGTAAATTTAAAGGGGGACTTTCCATAGTTTCCAGAATATGCGTCGTGTTCTACAATTCCTATTATTACCTTCTGAGGTAAGCTCCCATTGACTATGTTAGGTATATTAATGCCGAATAACCCTTGGGTAAAGTTAAAATTTGTAGTCTCAATCTCTTGATTGGATATTTCGGCCTGTTATCGCGCGTCAAAAGAGATTTCGTCTACTTCTCCATAGTGTTTAAAAGGGAAGATAATTTCACTTTACGATACATAAATGATATGGCATTTCCAGTAATTTAAAGACTAGGTTGGAAACGGAGGTTGTTGCAAGAACTTCTTAACATTAGGCAAATTCAGGTGTTTAAGATCTAAGTTTAACTGATACCGCCGTTCCACAGATGGTAGAATAAGTCTTTCCTGAGAAAATATATCACCATTTACACGACCGTAATATTCATAGGTGTTATTTTTAGATTTACCAGCATGGGTCCTGTGGTTCTCTACATCTTTTAGATTGTAATATCCTGATGATTGTA
>JABUQX010039964.1:12500-20000 GCA_015478945.1 Trachelipus rathkii | reverse complement strand
AAATTTAAAAAATAGTGTAAAAGACGCTTTTATGAGAGATGTAATTTCTTGCAACAGTTACACACACACACACAACACACACACACACACACACACACACACACACACAACACACAACACACAAAACACACACCACACTAACCACACACACAACACACACAACACACACCTTACAACACCTACACACACACGCCAACACACACACACACCTATACACACACACCTACACACCTACACACACACGCTAACACACACACACTACTTACTTACTTACTTACTTACTTCTGCCCCTGGCCCCCTTAATTGGAGTGCCACACTGCTACAGGAAGCCGGCTGCCTGCACTGGCCGATTCCACTAGGCCCGAGAAGAAGAGATAATTAAGCGAAGTCGGTACGCGGGGGGTCGTCGAGAGCAGAAGCACCCCAGAAAGGAGGTTTGTCAAGATATATCTTGCCTGAAGGCCATAATTTCGCAATATAATGAGATCCACAAGTTTATTTATAATTTTGGAAAAACTATTATTAATGATTTCGCTATTATTTATTTAAATTAGATTATAATTCGCTCAATTTTATTATTTATATAAGCCAAGATTATTTTAGACAAATTGTGATAGATAAAATATTTAGCATGTAAAATGTTAGGTTTGTAAATAATTTTAGACTTGATCTAAGTTAAGAAAGTATATTGTGATTTTTTTAAATTACTAATACTGTTAGATACTGCCAAAATAAGTAATTATAAGGCAGAAGATATTACTATAATAGGTTTTATGTCTTTTGTACTATCGATCCATAGACAAATATTAAATTTACGAGTAAACTCCTAGCTTTTTATAATTTGATTAATTTTCTTAATCTCTCCTGCAAGTTATCCTGACTAGGGTCATCATAGAAAAATTATAATCATATGAGCTTTGAAACTTAATTATTCCAGGCAAGTTTATAATGATCTAATAAAAATTAACCCCTAGACAATAACAAAAGACGTTATTACAATACTGCATACCCACAGCCGCGTGTCCCTCCTTATCGATAAAATATCACGAGCACGTTTTTGGGTGGCCTGTTCGAGAAGGAATATAGTTTCGACATTATTTTTTATCTGTTCTAATCACACTTGCTAGATTTAAGATACTCACCTCTCTTTTATTCTTCAAGGTCCTCTCTCACATGTTTGTCACGCATTAATAATGAATTATCAAATCTGGTGTGCAGATGACGAAGAATTAGACCTAATCAAGCACTGACCTTTTTGAAATTTTTTCAAAGAAAAATAGATGCCTATGAAAAAAAAAAGAGAAGTGCCTGCTAAAGTCTGATAAGAAATGTCAACTCAAGAAAAGAGGTAAGCAAAAGAGCTGAAAGAAAATCGTCCACTCAAGAATAGAGAAGCTCACTCAAGAAATAGAGGAAGCTGAAAGACATGCTGCAGTTAACTCAAGAAAAGAGGAAGCTGAATAGGAATGCCCTCAACTGAAGAGAAGAGGCACTCAACTACAATGAAAGAAGCAAAGACGATCAGGGAACAGCTGCATTATTAAATAAAACAAATTGAATAACGCCGAGACGCACACGGAACTTCGAACTTAAACGAATACGACTGTCAGAATCAGTCTCAATCGTCCCATTCATTTAACAATGTATCCTCAATTCAACACCATACGTTAAGGAGTACCCGATACATGGCCCTCCGTCGTTGAATCAAGTGACGAAAAGGACTCCGTAATCTAAAACGTTTATGAGAATCAGTCTATTGCACAATTCTTCTAATTTGGATCGCCATTATGGAGCCTCTCTATGAAAAGTGGCGCTCTGTTACTTACATAGGACGTGGCTTCCTGTCAGTTGTTATAGCAAGTTGCCTTTCAACTTAGCTAACGATTTTTCTAAGCTTAAGACGTAAACGCCTCCTTATTCAAATTCAATTATACCAAAGAGGTGTATTCGGCTACAGTTCAAGGACACATCCGTTTGTCCGAAATTACTAATCGAAGCTGAAAATTCTCCAGAAAACCTAATAATTGGATATAATTGATACCGACAAGGACATATTCATCTTGTTGAAATTACGTTATGAAGCTAACATGCTACAGACAAATGAATAATGATAAAATTGGATCCGACAAGCGCCACATCCGGTTGTCGAAATTACTTATGAAGCTTGAAAAATGCTATGGAAAATTGAAATAAATCAATGATAAAATTCGAATGTCGGCCAAGGACATAATCCGTTTGCCCCGAAACACTCAAATGAATACTGAAACTGCTACAAAAGATAGTAGGACAGTGGAAAATTTGAATATGGAAATCTCCCATTCCAAAATCAAGAAAACTCCTCAAATTCAGGCTGTTTTGAAGCCAGGTTAATGAGGCAATAAAGTCTGAGGTGACATACGCGGAGCACGCCGTGAGAATTATAATTGGAGAATGATGAATTGCGGCATATCCATTCGTGTGAGATTAAGGTCAAGACTAACAGACCGGTGGGCTTAGACTGTTGGGATAACAATAAACCGAATCAAGCCCCAAAGAGACAAGATCCCACTTTGGAAGAATCGGCGATATGTTTTGAAGAAAGCGAACAGAGGAGAGTCTAAAAGAGAAAGTGAGATTGATTGAAATCGGATGCAGTATCGCAAACTTGCCATCTGATAATGACAGGCTGAACTTCAATGGAATTTCTTATATTTATTTTATCCTTGCGTTTGATTGTATATGCATTATTGATGTGGATTCCTAAACAAAAGAAACGTCAAGTTCAGGTTAAGAGGAGAAAAGAGTCTTGCTCGTTGCTGAATTGTCTGTAACCTGTTCCTCTCAGAAATTCTGATGAAATTTGAGAAGATTAATTTTGAAACAGCTCATTTGCGTCGAGAAAACAAATTCAAATTTGAGAACTCTCAGAAAAAGGAGAAGTTCAATAAAAGCTTAAAAACGTCGGAAGGACGAAGTGTGAAAGTCACTTTGTCTGAATGTTGGATTGGATGCCCTCTCAATAATGCTGCCGTCCTAAGTGATGCGGATGAGGATAATCCAACCATCGCTCTTAAAAATCAACGGGCTGGGGTGTTTAGCCAGCCAATGTCCAGACCAATGCGCCTTTGTCGTTTGGAGAAGAAGGATTTTGGAACTGGAAAACTTCAAACCTTCGCAGGAACGAAAGAGTCTGCCATCTTGATGACTTCCACTGCAATGTCGAAAAGTCGAGATGATGAACGAAACGGACCAGACAGAGGAACAATCCCGAAGACCGAATAAATTGGAAATTTTTCAGCGTGGATGAAAGCGATGGCACAGTACAAATACCGAAGGAAAGACTTATACTCTTTCCAGGCAAAGATATCCATGACGTTTCTTTCCAAGACGAAAGATGACACGTCACTTTGTCTTCTTAGGAGGGGCGTGTGTCAAGATATATCTTGCCTGAAGCCTCAATAATTTCGCAATTACCATGAGATCCCCAAGTTATTTTTATAATTTTGGAACAAACTATTAATAATGATTTCGCTATTTAGTTTGTGTAAAGTTAGTTATTTTCATAATTTGCCTCATATTTTATTATTATATATAAGAGGCAGATTTATTTTAGAACAAATTGTGATAGATAAAATTATTAGCATGTAATATGTTAGGTTTGTAATTAATTTTAGACTTATCTAGTTAAGAAAAGATATTATGATTTTCGTAAATTACTAATATGTTAGATACTGCCAAATAGTATTTAAAGGCAGAGATATTATTATAATGGCTTTTTGCTTTTTGTACTATCGATCTTAGAATTTGTGATTGGGATATCTTTCAATTTATTTACGAGTAAAACTCCAGCTTTTATCTTTGATTAACTATTGCTATATGAAGCACAGCTAACCTGGTCACTAGAAAAAATTATCATGGAAGCCTTGAACTTAATATTCAAGGCAAGTTTATTTTACGGATATAACAAAAATTTAAACCCCTATGACAACAAAAGACTTTTACAAATACTGAACCCGCGTGTCCTCTTCGATAAAATATCACGACAGAGGTGCTCTATTGTGTCTTGGGAATTAATGACATTCTGGTGCAAGTGGGGGTGAATTGTCCTAGTTTGAATCTGAGTGATTTTATATTAGAAAATGAGTTTTGGTCCCGGGTGACGGTGCCGGATGCGTGCAGCGTCGAGTCGATTTTGGCCTCTTCTGACAGCGTTCTTCTCTAGGGGAGAGAGTATGGTGGTGGGGGCATCAGGGTGTTAAAGTAATTTGTTATTTGGTGCGGTTTTGTAGTGTGTGTTGGCAGTTAGATGTGTTATCGGATCTGCGTACATATCCTGACCGAGGGTTGGGAGGGGAAGAGGATTATATTGTAAGTGGTTGTCATACGAATCTGAAGCTGGGTGAAGAGGGGGGGGTTTGTCTTTGTCCGGGTGGGGGTGGAAGAATTGTGGTGACAAGGTGGGATGAAATTACGGTTTATCTGAATTAAGAATTGAGTCCCCCTATCCTCTAGGTGTGTGGAGATGGAGAAGATGGAAGTTTCCAGTCGTTAAATGTTGGATTGGGGTTTTTTGTGCAGACCCTGGAATAAATATTGCTGAGAGCTTTATATTTGAGAGATTTTTGTAAATTTATTTGTGTTTGAGAATTTCTGAGAGTGCTGGGAACCATGCTTGGTGAAGCATAGTTTAGATTTGTTCTTAGGAGTTGTTTATAAGATAGTGGTTGAGTTGGGTGTTTTCCTGTCGCTGAAGTTGAGTTGAGAAAGCGGTTCGGAGGGTGTTTGAGTTTACTTCTAAGGTTGAGGAATGTAAATGTGGTCGATGTGTGGGGAGTAAGCGTCAGGTGAGTGGTCATCAGTAAGTCCGTAATATTTTTGGGGTTCTTTGTTTAACTGGAAGGAGGTTTTTGTTCAGGTGATTAAGGATGGAGGCGAGAAATTGGTGACGGTCCAGTAGTTAAAGTGCTGATGGAGATTTAATAAGGGACTGCAGTCCATTCTGTTGGAGTTTTAACTCAACTTTTCTAATAGATGTAAAGTATTCTTGGGTATGTTTGTGTAGCTCATGTTTACGGTCTGGTTGTTGGGAATAAGACTGATGTCGTCTGCGTAAGTAATTTAAGTTTGGTGAATTGGTGGGGGTTGATTTGGGGGTAAAATTAGCTCTGTGAAAGAAGCTTTAGGCAAAAATGAAGAAGAAAGGGCGCCTTTGGTGGGACGCCATTTTGTGATATTGATAGGAATGGAGAGGTTGTTTTTGTATAAGACCTAGCGAAAACGGGTTCGGTGAGGAAATTGAGAGGATCCATTTTTGTCATTAATTTTCTAGAAGTGGAGTGAGGATTTTTTGATATAAGAATGTTGTGGGGACGGTGGTCGAATGCTTTGCTTTATGTCTATTGCGTGAAGTATATCGATCTGTGGGAAGGGGATTGGTTGAAGCATTTAATGATGTGTTGTGTGAGGGAGTTGAGGGCTGTGGTTGTAGAGTGGTTGCTATTTTGGAATCCGTGTTGGAAGAATCTGGGCAGAGTAATGGGGTGGGAGATTTTGTTTAGTATTAATTTCTCTAGCATTTTACTAATGGAGTGCAAAGCAGAGAAATTGGGCGGGTAGGGGAGATGAGAGAGGAGCTTAGGGTTCTTTTTTTGGTTTGAGTTTTGGGAATATGAATGCTTGTTTCCAGATGGGGGTAATGATAGTTATATTGCCCAAAGATTTGTTTTATGATTTCTGTGATTAGGAAGGATTGCTTTTTCTCCAAGGTGTTTTATATAGTTGTTGTGCTATGGATATATATATATATATATATATATATATATATATATATATAATATATATTATATATATATATATAATATATATATATATATTATAATAATAATATTATATTTATTAAATTATATTATTATATATTAGGTTATAATATATTAATTTATAATATATATATATATATATAATATATAATATATTAGTACTATATATAATATTATTATATATATATATAAACTTATTATTATATATAGTATATTTTATATATTATTATGATGAGTATATTCATGTATTATATATAATATATATATATCTATATTATATATATATATATACTATATGACATATATATATAGTATAATATATATATTATAATATATATATATAATATTATATATATATAATATATATATATATTATATATATATATATATTATATAGATTAATATTATATATAATTATGAATATTCAGGAGCGACTTTTTCTCTACACTCGGCTGCTAGGTTAGCACAGTTATCATGATATATATATTATATATAGGTATATATATACTATAATATATATATATATATAATAATTATATACATATAATATATATATATATAATATATATATAATTATTTATATTAAAGTCATATAAGGCGACTCCTACACTCGGGCTGCTAGGGCTTAGCACGAGTTATCATTATAAGAAACGATCGATCTTCTACAAGTTTCATAAACGGTTACGAAAAAAATTCTATTTTTTTTGCGAAATTGTCATGATGAAGCGAATATATAAACATAATGCATATAAAGCATTTTATGTAAATTTAAGCAAAATGTAAGAATCATCACATTGAAATAAAAGTGCTATTCAATCAATTATAAAAGGTGAGAGCTTGGGCTTCTCCGAAATAATCAATAAAACACCCTATATCTATATCTAATAAAATCTAATCTAATGTAATCTAATAAAACACTCTTTTATTTTAAAAAAATGAAATAAAACATTTATTTGTTTCTTAATACACATATCGGATAATAATATTAACATTTAATTCTAATGACCCTGAATTTAAAAAATAATAATAAACAGAAGAAATAAAGGAAAGCACAATCCACAGCCTAACTCCATTCCGAATCAATTTTAAATTAAAGAAAACTTGTAAAATAGCAATACACTCAGGTATTCTTCTAATGTGAATTATATTTGGGTTATAAAATATATTAATAATTTATATATATATAATATATATACTATATATATTATTAATATATAATAATTAATATATATAATGGATATATATATATATGATTAACAATAGTATACTAGATTATATTATATTTTTATATATATATAATAATATATTATATATATATATTTATATATATATGATATTATATTTATATATATATGTATATATATATAATATATATCTATATATATAAGTATATATAATATATATAGTATATATATAATATAATTATATAATATAATATATATAAAAATTCTATATTATATATATATATAATAATGATAAGTATGATAATAATATAAATATATATACGGTATTGATAAAATTAAATTTAGCGTTTGCTGTTTATGTAATTGTTGTTAAATAATAATGAAAAGTAAAAGTTGTGTCGACACGAATGAACAAATTTTTTATTTATTATTATTATTTTTCTTCTTTTTATTATTATTATTATTATTATTTTATTATTATATTATTAATTTATTTATTTATTATTTATTTATTATTATTA
>JABUQX010039964.1:0-10000 GCA_015478945.1 Trachelipus rathkii | reverse complement strand
CCTTTAGAAGAAAATTACAAAGTAAACAAATACACATATGAAAAAAAGTCTTCACAAAAAAAAGAAGGAAAAACAGAGTAAAAAAACGATGAACAAAAAAAAAAAAAAAAAAAGAAAAAGAAAAAGAAGACTGGCATTTCCACTGGAAGTGAAAAGGTCAACAAAATTCTTTATTTGCAAAGGTAAAAAAAAAAAAAAAAAAAAAAAAAAAGCTAAGAATATTTCAAAAAAAAGTTGAAATATTTGTATTAACTTTTGTATTTAGTTATTTATAGTCGCTTTCACTTAATTCATTTCGTTAATGCTACTTCAAAAAGTGTAATATATATATATATATATATATATATATATTATATATATATATATATAATATATATATATATATATATATATATAATATATATATATATATATATATATATATATATATATATATATATATATATTATATATATAATATATTATATATATTTAATATATTATATATATATATATATTATATATATATATATATATATATATATAATATATATATATAAGATAATATATATATAATATATATATTATATATATATATATTATATATATATATTAAAATATATATATATATATATATATATATAAATATATATATATATATAAATATATATATATAATATATACTATATATTACTATATATATATAATATATACTATATATATAATAATATATATATATATATATATATATAATATATATATATAATATATATATATATATATATATAATATCTATATATATATATATATATATATTATATTACTCCCCGTCAAAATAACACACACCTAACGTTAAATTTCATCGCAGGAACCGGGAAGGGCCCCTAACCCCATAGAAACCCCACACCACACAGACGACAGTAATCAGTGGTAACTATGTAACACCCCGCAATAATTCGCTGCAGTATTGGAGCCGTCACCGCGATAAATTTAGGAAACCAAAAACCGACCAACTAGACCTGGAGAGGTGGGGGTCAGTTACTGCTCGGGTATATTCGAGCGAAGGGATCAATCTTCACGTACAAAGCGACCATTCCGTAAACATGGGAGAGGTAGTGCTCACTGTCAAGAGATCAAGTGCGTGCGCATTGCAACAGCTCCCACGCCGAAGGACCGGGTACCGGGCGCAGAGGGCCGCCGGCCCGAGGTAGGCGCACGCAGCCCGAGCAACCGGGGGTTCAACGGTACAGAAAAACCCTGACACATGATCGCCGGCGAAGGACAAGGTAGGCGCAGGGCCACGACACCCGTGGAAGACCGATTTATACGTTGCGTGCAGTTACGAAGCGCCACATCAACAGCACGACCATGTACCGATAACAGCGGCGGAGACTACACGGCGACCAGGGTGAGTGACAATTGACGGTGGCGATCGACGCCTTCCGGAAACATAATTACTGGCCCGGAGGGCCTGCCAAGGTCACCGAAACCAAGGCATATTGAAGGGTGCGACTGGTATTTCGCCCGAAACCACATCCATTGGACGTAGATCGATTGGCAAAGGTGCTCTTACGGAACGAGTCGAGAGTATCTCGTGCACACCTCCGACAGTCTAGAGTATTGCCGACGACCGACGGAGAGGTTCGCGCCAATGCAATATGCTGCAGGTGCCGACGTTTGGGGTGGCTCGTTATGGTCCGTGGAGGCATCTCTTTATCTCGGCCTTACGGAGTTTGCAAACCATCTGTCGATGGAGGCACTCTTAACAGCGTAAAGAGATATCACAGACATCCTCGAACCATCATGTTCTGCCCATATGCCCCTAGATCGTGACTCTTTCATCCTACTGCATGACAATGCAAGACCTCACGGGGACCAATGTGTGAACGACAACCTTACGACGGTTCAAATTTACGGCGTTGGAGTGGCTAGCATATAGTCCGGACCTCAACCCAATCGAAAATTTGTGGGATATCCTGAAACGTGACCCGACAGCTGCAACCCCCTCCACGGACACTCCCGGACCTGCGACAGACACTTGCACAACGTATGGGATCAAATCGCTGTCCCCATGACATTCGCCCACTCATCGAGAGCATGACAGGACGGTGTCAGGCAGCCATCCGTGCCAGAGGGGGTCATACACGGTATTGAGATAGACCCAACACCCCCCGCCGCGGCCGTCGCCGTACGTACCAACATTGTGTGTTTGCAGCGCCAAACCTCCAAACCCTAACTGCGAGACCCTTTGACTGCACCTTTGCGCTCACACTCTATTCACCTACGGTTCTGGGTAGAAATCACCATGTATTCGGTCATTTGTCCAAATAAAGTTTCGCGTTCTTCACCCTTTTCTCCCCTTCCTTCGCCAGTACCCGTGTGGTGCGTTAATTTTGAAGAGTAAAATATATATATATATATATATATATTTATATATTATATATTATATATTATATATATAATATATTATATATATATATATATATATATATATATATATTAATAAAAGCTTTAAAGAGATGTAAAATGGAGACGAGAGAGAGAGAGAGAAGAGAGAGAGAGAAGAGAGAGAGAGAGAGAGAGAGAGAGAGAGAGAGAGAGAGAGAGAGAGAGAGAGAGAGAGAGAGAGAGAGAGAGAGAGAGAGAGAGAGAGAGAGAGACAAACGAAAGTCTTATAAATAAAACATGAAACTCTTGTAGATTCTGAAATATTTGCCCCGAGGCCATCCAATGGATGAAAAATCCTTGAACGCTTTAGATATGCAATCAAGGACAATGTCCTCTTCCCTAAGATTCAACCCTTCGGCCGCCATCACAATGAAAGACTTTTAAAAAAGGAAATAGTAACATTATAGCCTACGCCATTCACTGGGACTAGTTTTTGATGTCCTAAAAAAAACGTCAAGTGAGAGTTTTTAAGAACGGAGGGAATTGGCCTTTGGAAAATCCCAGCAGACTATGTTGATGCAAATGAAGACATTGTAGTGGGTTTTACTCTTAAGAGGTTATTGTCCCGATATCCGGAAGTACCCCGGAAAGTAATTATTGCCAAATGTTGCAATTTAATTATTCTTTTAATGTTTTAATGAAGAAATGTAAGTTTTAGGTAATAGATTTAGATTTTAAGGCCAACTTTATTTGAATAATTTCAATGGCAACATTCATTGACCTAACTAGGAAGCTATATGCCTTCCACAAGCAGACAAACATATAATATATATACTATATATATATTATTATATATATATATATATATTATATAATAATACTATATATATATATATATTATATATATATAATATATTTATAATATAATATTATATTATATATAATAATATATATTCGAGCCTTGATACTTGAGGAGAGCAGGACGGTTAAAAGCGTCTTCAAATCTTTTTAAAGATGAGAGTGAAGTTTACCAAATAGTTCGAGAATGATTTGTTTGATTAATCTGAAATGAATTCATCGTTATAAGTAGAGAATATTTTCTTATGATTATTGGAATAGTTAATTTTTACGAATTTCCAATTTATGTCACATAGCAAGATTTGTCTCGAAATTTGACAAATATTACCGACTAATAAACGGTGTACAATATTTTTCCAGTCGGTACATTTTGTCGTTTCACGGAAGAAGAGTGAAACTTAACCAACTTAGGAAACTTTTAATATTGAATCTATGCATTCTATTGACTGTTCGTCCTAAAAAGCTCGCCGTTAAAATGGTTCTGCAAATATCGAATGTCTGAAACCGCCTTTAAATGTTAGAACTATTTATATATTTTCTTTATTTCTTCTGAAAGTCCGTACTCACCGCTTAATCATCTCACTCCATGTAACAGTATTTGTACTAACCAATTTATGCACTTTAAATTAAGAAAGAAATCATTAAGATATAATTCGCACTTTTAAAAAACAGTGTATTATATATTTCTCCAGTCTGTACTAATTTCGTCGTTATCACGGAGAAGAGTGATACACTTAACCATATTTATGAAACTTTTAATATTAACTATGATTCTAAGCTTGTGAATCATCCACCAAAGGAACAATTTATCATACTCTCAAAGTAGCATTTTTGTGTAAGCTAAATTGCCGCACGTCAGAACTTATTTATTTTTATTTCTTTTTGAGAGCTACGATTCACTCGCTCCAATCATATACTTTAATTTACATTATTGTATTTAAAAAATAAGAAAAATCCTATTTATAATATCTCTACTATGATGTTTAAAGTTTCTAATAATTGGGAATAAGATATTTAAAAACATTAGTGGAAGTATTTATGAGGTTGTTAAATTTTAAAAAGAAAAAAGGGTTGTAGGCATAGTAATAGTTAGATCTGATATGTTTAGTCGTAGCGACATCATTCTTACACTATGTAAATAACGACATTTTAATAGAAAGTAAAGTTTGCGAACACGTTTACTTTAAAATGTTTTATGCGTTTTAACGCTTTTATTTTAATTTTATATTTTAAATATTATATATTTTAATGTCTTATTTCATTAGTAATTGCGTGTAAATTTATTGGATGAGTTTTAAAGAATTTTAAATAATAGGTAAAGAATTTTATAGAATAATAAAATAGTGTGTTATTTAACCTTTTATTTTACAATTATATTATTCAAATTTGTTTTTATTGTTTATTTGGGGGGGGGGGGATGTGTATGTGTGTAATGTGTGTGTGTGGTTTTGATAGTGTAAGTTAATCGTTGTAAATTTATTATTTTTATATTTTTATACTTATTTATATTATATTATTCATTTTAACCTTTTATTGTTAGTTTGTTTGGCATATTCGAATGAGCGGTGGTGGCCTCGGTATTGGACAAGTTACTGGGGTGGGAAGTCCACAAAACGTGCAAGACTGGTGTGAAACTAGAATATAGAATGAAGGGAAAATATGGGAGAGAGGTAATAGGATCGGGGGGTGTATATGTGAGGGGGTAAACTAAGATTTGAAGAGGAGAAGTGGGATTAATGTTGAAAGAAAGCAAGGTGGATGTGTTAGGATACCTGAAGATAAAGTGAAGAAAGGAGGGAGATGGATTTGGAAAATACAGGAATTGCGTTCAAGGGTGTGAACGATAATGCAGGCGAGGAAGTGAATAGTATGAGGAACGAGCTGGGGATAGTAAAGGATTTATACATAATCTTATATATGAGAAATTATTACATAAAAATAGTAGTCCATAGTGGTATTCACAAGAAAGATAATAGTGTAAATTAAATAAGATATAAATTCTAAGTTGTTTAAACAAATGTGTAATAGGTTTATAATTTGGTAAACAGTCTATTTCAAAAAGGAAGGGAAAATGTATGAAAAAGGAAAGAGAAAAGAAGAATAAAGATGCTTTAGCAAAGGATTCTGTAACTTTGGTAATGACGATGAAACATTTCCTCGAGTTAGAAGAGGAAATGTAAAAAAATTCCCGAAAATCGGAGTTTTTTTCCGGGAACACGCTATTCGGGAGAATTTTAAGATAGCCTCTAAAGTGATATGTATATATATGGAGGAGGAGAAATAATATATTAATATTTAATGAAATTGATATAAAAATAAGACCGTCACAGTTTAATATCAAACTAAGGTTGACAATAGAAAATTAACATAAGAGAAATAATAAAATAACTAATTTATTGTAATAAATAATTATATAAATACATTAATAAAACTTTATTTAGTATATTTTTATATTCCTAAAATAAATATAAAAAAAACTATTTTGGAAAGTTAAAAAAAAAATGTACAGAGACCGTATAGAAAAAAACAAATGGTATTCATTTAAATATAATACTCATAAAATCAGCCTTTCTACTTTCGATGTATGATATAAAATGCTCACAGTTATTCCAAAATAGAATTAGAAAAATATTCGAAAAAAATAATAATTCTTTCATATATTTACTCAACTGCAACATTTTCAAAACTTAGAAAAAACTTTTGTTAAAAGAACAACATGGCGAAATACTAAAAGAGGACAAATTTTATTTCATATGTATAGTAGAAATTAATGAGTCTCTAAAGTAGTATACAATTCCCAAAGAAGATAGTTATGTCTAGATTATGTGTAAGGATAACAGTATTAATGTGGTATCAACTATAAAAAAGTTGATAATGGAATATTTTTTAATAATCAATAGAACAATTTACGGCAAAATTTGAGGTACGGATTGCTTTTCAAGAAAGAGATAATAATTTAAGAGAAGCTAATTTGTTAAAGTGTGAGCAAAGATATGAAAGTCATTACTAAACAGCACTAAAATGGATGAGGGATATAACAAAACTCTAGGTAAAGGTTCAGAACGATATCGAGCAGAGCAACGAGTACCTCTAGATCGTACGTACTTTAAGGACTATAAGTGTGGATGTAAAAGTAGGGAAGATGGATGATAATTTTATATAAAGGATGAGCACAATAAAGTGCGAAGAAGCATGTGACTGGAACGACAATCAATCTAGTTATCAAGCTCTTAACGTAATGGAGGGACAGTGGAGAGATGTGAGAGGGACGGAATGGGACGGGTGAGGGAGTCGGAAGATTTAAGGAGCAGTATGTGAAAGAGCTAGAAGGGTTGATGCGAGTAAAAGGCTGTGCAAGCGGAAGAAGCAAAAGCAGCAGCCGACTTAGATATGAGGTAGTGGTGGAATTGACCGCTTTAATAAGCGTTTAGGATAAAAGTGCGATTAGAACACGAAGATCATTAGTTATGTGAAATAGTTAGGGTAAATAAGGAAGAGGGAAGCTGGGAGAAATTAGGCATTGTTAATTAGAGCAAAGAAGACTATGAGTGATGAGAGAGGGCGATAGAGAAGAGCAATGAGATTATCTGATGATGTAGAAAGTGACGATAGTAAATATTGACTAAATCATCAGGAAAGTAAGAGTTTGGAAGAATTAAAATTATAAAGCAAAAAAGGCAAGTTAGGAGAGTTAAGAGATGAATTAAGGGATAAAGAATAAGGAGTGAATATAGACGAGGAGTAGGAAATTTAGGGTGTAGGAAAACAGGATTATAGGTATATGAGCGAATATATATCTATTGAAATAGTATCATATATCGATAATCAACGGCAGAACAGAAAATATAAGTTAGGAAGACATCCTAGTATGAGGTGGGAGATAGGAGAAATAATGTATTATAAGAGGAGAGAGGGAAGTTAATAAATAACAAATGGTAGGAAATTATTAGTAACTCAATAATAATGAGTATAAAGGAAAAAAAAAGGGGAGCGAAAAGTCCCCGCAGGTATGGATTAGGTGATGATGAATGTTAAAGAGGTATAGGATATGAAGGTTTTCATTTTATTTTAATAATATTATAAATATAATGTTGTAGACATTTGTTCATAGCATTAGGTTAATTATAAAAGTTAACTTGTTTATTTTATATTTATAAATTTTTGGATTTTGCACTGTATAAGTAGGGAATAAAAGGTATAAGAGAATGGAAAATGTAAGGTATAATATAATATACGACAGGGACATATAATTGAGTCCTTCTATATAAGTGTAAGTAGCAATTAATATCATCCAAATTAGAAATAATGTAATCGCAAAGTTTAATAAAAGAAAACGGGAATTTAAATATATTTTAAACTAATACATTAAAAATATTTTAAACTAATACAATAATCATAACAAAATTAATGAAGATATAATGAAATCGATCATTATCTTTACCACCTATCTAATATACCTATTGGCTGAAGCACTAAAATATGCTTTGATGAGAGCAAGACAAATTGAGAGTAAATGGACAGGTAATTTAAAATGCATTTTTAATAAATTCGAAAGAAAGAATATTTATAGAGTAAATGAGAAAAATAAATAATAATATCAAAACTAACCTAAAAAAAGGAAAACAACACAAATAACAACATAATAAACGTATTGTTACATACGCCGGCTAGTTAGTCTTCAATTTAGCAAGAAATTCTTGGGAAAAAATAAAACTGAAATGTAATGCATGTAAAGAAATCTAAAAATGAGGTGACGAGGCGCGTGTTAAGATAAAAGAAAAGGAATCCGTGGCCGGAAGTAAAAATAAAACTTAACAGATAGGCAACTCGCCATCATAATCATCCATATATCCGCGCCATCTTGTTAAATTGCGAAAATCGCTATCCAGATTGAGTTCACCTCTGTATGAGGTCGGAAACGTACTGAATAAAGCGTTTTACGACCACAGACTTAACATAGAGCCAACACCTCGTACAATTCCTAATCACAATCTTTAGAGCGATGGAAGGCGAAACTGAAGCTAATGGGGATATTAAATATGTAAATGGTCCTTGCCATAATTCCCCCATATTGATTATAGGAGAATAGATGTTATGCCGAGTAAATTTAGTATGAGAGTATATATAGGTAAATAGAGGGGTGGAATTGAAAATCGAGGAGATATGAATAGAAGAGAAATAACATATACTGTTTGTATTATAATGATTCTGTTACTATAGTGATAGCGAAACCTCCACGTAAGGAGTTAAGCAGTAATTGTGATAGGAGTTAATATACAGAGAATTGCGACCAATAAGGTAGTGATTAAAATAAATCCTGAAGAGTAAAAGTGTAAGTACTAATTTGAAAAGGATAGGAAAGAAAATAATATGTAAGGGGAAAGTGATGAAGACATATCCGGAAATTACAGGGGACTTGTATCGTTACTACAATGAATATATTTAAAGCTAAGATTTAAAGAAAATAAATTATGGCTAATGTTCAAGGAGAGAGATTAAGTAGAAGTATTTATTGATGTAAGAAAATTATGGATAAGTAGGACAGAATACGAATATTAGCAGTAAGAGGTAGACCGAGAACTGCACTCAAGAAGACATTTTTCTTCAAAGAAGAGTATTGTGTAATATAAATATGAGTTTAAGGGGGGATTATACAAAGCTATGATAAAGTCATGATTTAATGAATAAAGAAAATTTCTTTGGAAACTTAGGAAGATCATCTTTCAAGAGTTAAAATGCACAGTGTGAAAACGTGGGAGATCAAAATGGATACTCACGAGAGAATAGCCGTTGGAAGATATTTAGTATAAGATGAAGTATATAGGTTATGAGAGCCTGATATAATGTATGGGATAATATATAATTATAATATATATAATATATATATATAGTAAGATAAGAAGATTAGGAATAGTATAGGAAGCGTGAGGAAGATGTGATGCAAAAAAACAAAGCAAAATTTAAGGAGAAAATGGAGTTATAGGTGGAAGAGCGGAAGAAAAGAGGATATGTTAGAATAAAAGGCAAATCTTCGTCCTCGCTATTCATATATGCGAACACGATACTGCGATGTCAGAATATATTAAGGAACAGAATCAGGTATAGAACGAGAGTATGTAGAGGCGAATAAGGATAAAGAGAGGAAGGAGAGACCAAAGAGGAGGTGGTATAATATGGAATGGAATAAAGAATACTGGAGGGGGAAGAGGAATGAGTAGAGAAAGAGGTATATATAGGGTTAGTATGGCGAGGCATATATATAAGATGGAGCTGGAGGATAGTATGGTAGATGGGGCCGAGATGCGGGATATAATGTAGAGTGGAGGCTTATATTACTTACATAACTATACCTCAGCTCAACAGGGAATAAGTGCAGTTGCATAATTATAATAATATATAATATAAAAAATAAGATATATCATATATATATTATTACTATATATATAATATATTAATAATATTATTTATATATTAAAAAAAAAACTTACCAAAAATTATACAACCTAATAAATACATAAAATAATACCCCAACCACAACCCATATAATTATAAAAACCTACATGAAGAAACAAAAACATTACCAATAGATAAATATAAACCTGTAGCCAAAAGTACTGATATACCTTTACAAAATTTTGAAATTAGTCAAAACTTATCCTTAAAAAAATCTAGTCCTGATTCTAAAAATAAATTAAATCACACTTATTTCTTAAAGAATATTGTAAAAAGAAAGCCAAAAAATGTTCAAAGAGACTACTCTGATAATAGCATAAAC
>JABUQX010039963.1:0-25000 GCA_015478945.1 Trachelipus rathkii | reverse complement strand
TTGTCTACGATTATATAGTTTAATATTGCGTCAAAATTTGAAATTTGGAACAAATTTGGATTCTTGTTGAGTTCGAACATATAACGGATAGTCGCCCTCCTGAAAGTTACCAGACCTTCGAGTCAGGTAAAAAGATTATTTTGATATATTCAAAAAATGGAAGTAATTTAGTCGTGAATGGTGAAACAATACGTTTCACGTGATGTCGTTACAGAGAATTTGTATTAAAGCTAGATCCAATTTATATCCTTTGTAAAAATCCTAACGTTTCTTTATTTTCATTAATTATGAGATCAAAAAATTGTAAAAAATATTATTACGAAAAGGAAAACTATTTATGTGGTTCGAACTTATAAATGGCTATTCCTCCTGAAAAATATGTCGTAGAAAAGTGATTTTTGATATTTTATTGAAAAGGTGTTTTTGTGTGAGGAATACTATGTGTCTTCGGATTTTTAATAGCTGTCTTAACATTTGGGAATCTTCAAAGTAAGCAGGTTCTTCAATTTATTTTTGATCAAAATAGTGTTTAAATATGTAAATGTTTTGCGATTTTGTGGTTTCGGAACATATAAATGGCTATCCTCCTGAAATACAAGTACGTTTAGAAAAGTGATTTTGATAATTTTAGAAAGGTTTTTGTGTGAGGATTACTATGGTGTCTTCGGATTTGTAATAGCCGTTATACTTATTTAGGTACAAAATAAATATTGATTCTAACAAGAACGAGCCTCTTAATTTATTTTTGTTCAAATGTTGAATTTGAAATTTTGGGGATTTTTTGTAGGATATAGTAAACAAATTAAATGACATACTTCCTGAATACAAGTCGTCTAGAAAAGGTGAATGTTGTGAAGATATTTTAGAAACGTCTGTTTTTATGTGTGAGGAATACTATTTGGAGCTCTTAGGAATTTGCTAATAGCCTGTTATACTTTGGTCATAGGTAGAAGGTTCTCTAATGGATTTTTTGTCAAAATTTTGAAATTGGAATTTTTTGGTATTTAGTGATAGGTATCGAAACATATTAAAAAATAGGCTTTCTTCATCCTTGTAAATACAAGTTCGTTTGAAATGTGATAATTTGAATATATTGAAGAAAGGGTTTTTTGTGTGATAATATTTAAGAGAGATACATCATAAGTGTGTGTCTTTGAAAATTTGTAATAGCTGTATGATACATCTGGTCAAGTAACAGGTTATATAATTAAATTTTGTCAAAATGTAGTGAAATATTTGTAAATTTTATATTGGCATATTTAGAGAAAACTGTAGTATGTCCCGACGTATACGAACAATATAAATGGCCTATAATTCCTTTCTCTATGATAATACAACGTTACGGTAGTGTAGAAAGTGATTTTGATATAATATTTTATTACACAGGTTTTTTGTGAAGTAGTTAGTCTGAATAATACTACTATCATAGTTTCTATCTTTGGTTATTACTAGTCGAAGCTGAATACTCTCAACTTCTGTTAGGATGCGAGACCAGGTAATTAATTAAGTTTTATGATTATTAAAGTGTGAATTATGGAGATTTGGTTTATTCGAGCTTTTTTGTGGCTCCGAACATATTAGAGTGCTTATTTGCCTCCTGAAATAAAGTCGTAGAATAATCTGTGATTTCAACGTGATATTTTTTATAGAAAACCGCAATTCTTTGCTGAGCAGGAAACCACTAGGGTTTCTGTCGCGATGTGATAATAGCTGTTATACTTTTGGTGCTGCTTCCGGTAACTTAAGGTAACAGGTTATTAATTTCTTCTTATGATCCAAAATGGATATGTTAATATTCTGGCAGATTTCTTGCGAATTTTTGTGGTTCGAACATATAAATGGCTATTCCTCCTTAAATACAAGTCGCTAGAAAAGTGATTTTGATATTTTTTAGAAAGTTTTTTTTTGACACTGAACACACTCCACAGGGCTACACGTAAATCTGGATCAGGCTGGTCTCGAGTGGACTGCAAATTCTTTAAGAGTGTAAGTATAATAAATAAAATAATTATTGTGTGACAGAAATAACTATTTTTTTGAGGATAAGATGCTAGAAAATGTACGGAATTTAGACTAATAGCTTATTAATATAGCTAATTTTGGTTTAATTCCTTTCCCATTTAACTCAACAGTTAAAATTTACTTAAATGTCATCTTTCTCCTCAAAAATGTTATCTATGACTTCCCCTCTCTAAAAATTGTTGATTTTTGTGGTTCAATCAACTATAATGGTAATATTATCTCCTGGATATAAATTACAATAAGTCGTATAGAAAAGTTGATTTGAATATTTTAGAAAGGTTTTGGGCTTGAGAGGAATACAACTAGGGTGTCTTCGCGAATTATGAAATTTATGTTATACTTTTAGGTATATAGTAAACAGATTCCTTTATATGGTAATCTCGTCAACCCTTATTGCCAGTTCGAGAGATTCCTTTATATGGTATATTTGTTTAGGTTCGTAACTATTAAAATGGGCGATTATCCTCCTGATATAATAACAAGTCGAAGAAAAGTGATTTATATGTATTTTTTGTGTATTTTTTTGTTAGTATAATATATATATATATATTATATATATATATATATATACTATATATAATATATATATATATATAATATATATATCATATATATTATATACTATATATAATATATTATAATATATAATATAATATATTATATAATATATATATATATATATTTGAAGGTATAATTATATAATTAGGTGTTCTATTCGGATTTAGTAATAGTTGTATATATATATCTTTTTGGTATATTATATATATATATAAGTTAACATATGTTATATTTAAATATTTTATTTTGTTCAAAATTATTATGAATAATTTTATGTATCTCTTTTTGTGGTTCGAACTTATAAATGGCTATTCCTCCTGAAATACAAGTCGTTAAAAAGTGATTTTGTACTATTTCAGAATAAGGTATATTTGTGTGTGATAAGGAATCATATTAGATATACTGAGTCCTTACAGATTTATGTAATAATGCTAGTTATACATTTTGGAGTATATATATATATATATATATATAATGATAACAGGTTCTTTAATTTATTTTTTAGCTTAAAAAATTTGAAATTATTGAAAAATTTTGGTATTTTTGTGTAGTTTCATGAAATAGTTAAAATGGCTATATTCCTCTCACTGATAATATACGAGTCGTTTAGAAAGTGTATTTTGATATTTTTGAAGGTTATTGTGTATATATAGTATGTAGAGGTAATACATTTATGATGAGTTATCGGATTTTTATGTAATAAGCTTGATTTATACTAATTGTTATTAAAAAGAGATAGCACGCCAGGTTCTTAATTTATTTTGTCAAAAATGTTGAAATATGAAAATATTATTCGTGTATTTTTTTGTGGTATCTATCAGAACATGAGGCACATGTGCTATATCCTACTGAAAATACAAGTCGATAGAGAAAGTGAGTTGATATTTGTCTTGTGACCAAGGATTTTTTTTGTAGGTGTGTGATGGTAGCTACTATGTGTCTTCGGTTTGTGTTAATAAGTTGTCAATATATCTTCTTGTTGATTCCTTTCATTGAGATAAAACAGGTTTCTTAATTCTCAATTTGGTGTCTAATAATAATGTTGCAAATTGGCAAATATATTTAGGTGAGATATCTTTTGGTGGTTATTCGAACATATAAATGACTATTTCTCCTGAAATATATCTCGTAGAAAACGTTGATTTTGATATTTTTATAATAGGTTTTTGTGTGTGGCAATGTTATTGGCTCTGTCTTCGAGATATTGTGACTATGACCTGGTTTTATACGCTATATGTGTATTTAACCAGGTTCCTAACTTTATTTTTTTGTTTAAAATTTTTATAGGAATATTTGGAAAATTCTTTTGGCAATTTTTGTGTCGAACATATAAATGGCGTCATTCCTCCTAAATTACAAGTCTGAAAAGCTCGAATATTTGATATATATTTAAGATTGGATATTGGCTGAAGGAATATGGAGGAACACTAGTGTTTCTTCGGATGTGTAATTAGTTAGCTCCATCATTTTCACCAATTAGTGGTTTCTATTTGAGTAAACAGGTTCTTAAATTTGATTTTTGTCAAATGTATGAACATCGGAAATTTTTGGAGTCTATTTTGTGTTTATCGACACTTGAACATAATTGCAATGCGCTATTCCTCCTCGAAATACAAGTCGTGAAAAGTGATTTTTGATATATTTTTAGAAAGTTTTTGTGTGAGAAAATACTATGTGTCTTTAGGCATTTGTAAGTTTTTATACTTTGAGTTAAAAGTAATAGGTTCTTAATTATTATATGAAATGTTGGTCAACAATTTGTGTACTTAATGTGATTTATAGTAAATTTTTTGGAGTTTTTTGTGGTGCTCCATCGTACAGTAATAAATGGGTAAATTTCCTTCCTGCCATAATACTTAATGTCTTTAGTAAAGATTGTATTTCTGACCTCTGATATTAGAGAAAGGTTTTTGTGTGACGAGACATAAAGAATATATTCTGAAAATAGTAATAGACGTATCATCCCTTTTGAGTGATTAGTCTAACAGGTTCTTATATTTCGTTGTTTGTTCAAAATGCTTGTATAATATTTCGGGACATTTTGGATTTTTGTGGTTCGAACATATAAATGGGCTATTCCTCCTGAAATACAAGTCGGGAAGAAAGTGGTGTTTGATATTTTTTGAAAGTTTTTTTGTGTGAGAATACTATTGGTGTCTCGGCGATTTGTGATTTGTTTATACTTTTGGAAGTAACAGGTCTTATTTATTTTTGTCAAAATTTGGAAATTTGGAATTTTTTGATTTTGTTGGTTCGAACAGATAAATGGCCTATTCCTCCTGAATACAAGTCGTAGAAAAGTGATTTTGATATTTCAGAGATGTAGGTGTATTTTGTGTGACGAACAAGAACGGAATATATGGAGGATAAGAGAAGGGAACACTAGAAGGTGTCTTCGGATTTGTAATAGCTGTTATACTTTTGGAGTAAAGTCCTTAAATATTTTTTGAAATTTGAAATTTGAAAATTTTTGGATTTTTGTTTTTGGTTCGACATATAAATGGCTATTCCTCCTTAGAAATACGAGTCGTAGAAAGTGATATTTGATATTTTTTGAAAGGTTTTGTGTGAGGAATAATACTAGGGTGTCTCCGGATTTTTAATAGCTGTTTAACATTTGGAAGTAACTGGTTCTTAATTTATTTTTTGTCAAAAATATTGAAATATGTAAATTTTTGGATTTTTTGTGGTTCAACAATTAAATGGCTATTCCTCCTGAAATACCAGTCGTTGAAAAGTGATTTTGATATTTTCTTGAAAGCTTTTTTGTGTGAGATATATCGTGTCTTCGACTTTGTAATAGCTGGTTATACTTTTGGAGTTAACAGGCTCTTAATTTATTTTTGTCAAAATGTTGAAATTTGGAAATTTTGGGATTTTTGTGGTTCGAACATATAAATGACTATTCTTCCTGAAATACAAGTCGTAAGAAAAGTGATTTGATATTTTTAGGAAAAGGGTTTTTGTGTGCAGGCAATACTATGGTGATCTTCGGATTTTATAGCTTGTCATACTATTGGAGATACAACAGGTTCTTAATTCTATTTTTTGTCAAAATTTTGAAAATTTGTGTGGAAATTTTGGATTTTTGGTTCGAACATATAAATGGGCTATTCCTCCTGAAATACCCAAGTCGTTGAAACAGTATTTATGATACTCTCTTTAGAAGTTTGTCACTGTGAGGAACACTAGGGCTGTCTTCAAAATTGTAATAGACTGTTATATACATTTGGAAGTAACAGGTTGTTAATTAATTTTTGTCAAAATGTTGAAATTTGTAAATTTTATGGATTTTTGTGGTTCGAACATATAAATGGCTATTCCTCATGAAATACAAGTCGTAGAAAAGTGATTTTGATATTTTTTGAAAGGTTTTGTGTGAGGAATACTTAGTTTCTTCGGAATTTCTGAATAGCTGTATACTTTTGGGGTAGTAAAACAGGTAATAATTTATTTGGTCAAAATGTTGATATTTGAAATTTTTGTTCTGTGTTCGAACATAAAATTGGCTATCCTCCTGAAATAAAAGTCGTAGAAAAGTGATTTTGATATTTTTAGAAAGGTTTTTGTGTGAGGAACACTAGGGTTTCTTCGGATGTGTAATAGCTGTTATACTTTTGGAGTAACAGGTTCTTAATTTATTTTTGTCAAAATGTTGTGAAATTTGGAAATTTTTGTATTTTTGTCGTTCGAACATATAAATGGCTATTTTTCCTGAAATATACAAGTCGTAGAAAAGGATTTTTTAATTTTTTAGAAAGTTTTTTGTGTGAGAAATACTATGGTGTCTTCGGATTTGTAATAGCTGTTATACTTTTGGAGTAACAGGTTCTTAATTTATTTTTGTCAAAATGTTAAAATTTGTAAATTTTTGGATTTTTGTGGTTCGAACATATAAATGGTAAATTCTCCTGAAATACAAGTCGTAGAAAAGTGATTTTGATATTTTTAGAAAGGTTTTTGTGTGAGGAACACTAGGTGTCTTCGGATATTGTAATAGCTGTTATAACTTTTGGAGTAGTAAAGGTTCTTAATTTACTTTTGTCAAAAATGTTGAAATTTGGAAATTTTTGCATTATTTCCAGTCCAGCCACAAACCGGTCATCGAAACATATAAATGGCTATTCCTCCTGAAATACAAGTCGAAGAAAAGTGATTTTGATATTTTTTGAAAGTTTTTTGTGTGAGGAATACTATGGTGTCTTCGGATTTGTAATAGTTGTTATACTTTTGGAGTAACAGGTTCTTAATTTATTTTTGTCAAAATTTGGAAATTTTTGGATTTTTGTGGTTCGAACATATAAATGGCTATTCCTCCTGAAATACAAGTCGTAGAAAAGTGATTTTGATATTTTCAGAAAGGTATTTGTGTGAGGAACACTAGGGTGTCTTCGGATTTGTAATAGCTGTTATACTTTTGGAGTAACAGGTTCTTAATTTATTTTTGTCAAAATTTTGAAATTTGAAAATTTTTGGATTTTTGTGGTTCGAACATATAAATGGCTATTCCTCCTGAAATACGAGTCGTAGAAAGTGATTTTGATATTTTTTGAAAGGTTTTTGTGTGAGGAATACTATGGTGTCTTCGGATTTGTAATAGCTGTTATACATTTGGAGTAACAGGTTCTTAATTTATTTTTGTCAAAATTTTGAAATTTGTAAATTTTTGGATTTTTGTGGTTCGAACATATAAATGGCTGATTCCATCCTGAAAATACAAGGTCGTAGAAAGTGAATTTTGATAATTTTTTTGAAAGTTTTTTTGGTGAGGAATACTATGGTGTCTTCGGTTTTGTAATAGCTGTTATACTTTTGGAGTAACAGGTTCTTAATTTATTTTTGTCAAAATGTTGAAATTTGGAAATTTTGGGATTTTTGTGGTTCGAACATATAAATGACTATTCTTCCTGAAATACAAGTCGTAGAAAAGTGATTTTGATATTTTTTGAAAGGTTTTTGTGTGAGGAATACTATGGTGTCTTCGGATTTGTAATAGCTGTTATACTATTGGAGTAACAGGTTCCTAATTTATTTTTTGTCAAAATTTTGAAATTTTGAAATTTTTGGATTTTTGTGGTTCGAACATATAAATGGCTATTCCTCCTGAAATACAAGTCGTAGAAAAGTGATTTTGGATATTTTTAGAAGGTTTTTTGTGTGAGGAACACTAGGTTGTCTTCATTTTTAATAGCTGTTATACTTGGAGTAACAGTCCTTAATTTACTTTTGTCAAAATGATGAAAATTTGGAAAATTTGTTGGATTTTTTTGTGGTTCGAACATATACATGGCTATTCCTCCTGAAATACAAGTCCGAAGAAAAGTGATTTTGATATTTTTGAAAGTTTTTTGTGTGAGGATACTATGGTTCTTCGGGATTTGTATAGACTGTCTATACTTTTGGAGTAACGTTCTTTATATTATTTGTCAAAATGGTGGACAATTTGAAATTTGGATTTTGTGGTTCGAACATATAAAGGGCTGGCTTTTCCTCCTGAAATACAAGTTCGTAGAAAAGTGATTTTGATTATTTTTGAAAGGTTTTTGTAAGAGGAATACTATGGTGGTCTTCGGATTTGTAATAGCTGTTATTTTTTTGGAGTAACACAGGTTCTTAATGTATTTTTGTCAAAATGTTGAAAATTTTGTAAATTTTGGATTTTTGTGTTCGAAACATATAAATGGCTATTCCTCCTGAAATACAAGTCGTAGAAAGTGATTTTGATATTTTTAGAAGGTTTTTGTGTGAGAATACCATAAAGTTTTCGGATTTGTAATATCTGTTATACTTTTGGCGTAAGCTGGTGCTTAATTTATTTTTTCAAAATGTTGAAATTTGTAAAATTTTTGGATTTTTGTGCTTCGAACATATAAATGGCTATTCCTCCTAAATTACAAGTCGTAGAAAAGTGGATTTGATATTTTTTAGAACAGGTTTTTGTGTCGAGGAATACATGAAGTCTTCGGATTTTGTTAGCTGTTATACTTTTGGCGTAACAGTCTTTAATTTATTTTTGTCCAAAAACTGTTGAAATTTGAAAATTTTTGATTTTTGTGGGTTCGAACATATAAATCTAATTCCCTGAAATACAAATCAGTAGAAAAAACGTGATTTTGGATATTTTTAGAAAGGTTTTTTGTGTGTGGAACACTATTGGTGTCTTTCGATTTGTAATAGCTGTTATTATTTTGGAGTAACAGGTTCTTAATTTACTTTTCACTAAATTTTGGAAATTTTTAAATGTTCGATTTTTCTGGTTCAAATAAATTTTTTATAAAAAAAATTGGTGTATTCCTCCTGAAATACAAGTTCTTAGAAAGGTGATTTTGATATTTAAAAATTTTTGTGTGAGATACTATGGAGTCTTCGGCTTTGTAATAGCATTTACCTTACTTTGCTGACGTGTAACATTCAAATTAAATTCATTGAAATAACCTAAAGATTCTTCATGCGCTGCCTGCTGTTTTAACATATAAATGGCTATTTCCTCCTGAAAACAAGTCGTAGAAAAGTGATTTTTTGAATTTTTATAAAGGTTTATTTTTGGTGTGAGGAATAATAGGTGTCTTCGGATTTGTAATAGCTGTTATACATTTGGAGTATATTTTCTTAATTTATTCTTGACGAAAATACTTGGAATTTGATAATTCTTGAATTTCTTTGGTTCAGTTTCTTTAATCGCAGTTTCTCCTAAAACAAGTCAGTAGGAAAAGTGATTTTGAATATTTTTAGAAAGGTTTTGAAGAATGTTTCATTCACTTCAGGTGTGAGGAACACTTAGGGTGTCTTCGGATTTGTAATAGCTTTTATACTTTTGGGTAAATGGTTCTTATTTATTTTTTGTCAAAATTTTTTGAAATTTGTAAATTTTTGGATTTTTGTGGTTCTAACATATAAATGGCTATTCCTACTGAAATACAAGTCGTAGAAAAGTGATTTTGATATTTTTAGAAAGGTTTTTGTGTAGTGGCAGTAACAACATAGGGTTGCTCGGCGATTGTAATAGCTGCTTATGTTACTTTTGGGTAACAGGTTCTTATTTATTTCTTGTCAACAAATTTTGAAATTGAAAACTTGGGATATTTTTTGATTCAAACATATAAATGGCAATTCCTCCTGAAATACGAGTCGTAGAAAAGTGATTTTTGATATTTTTAGAAAGGTTTTTGTGTGAGGAATCTTATGGTGTCTTTGGAATTTGTAATAAGCGTTATACTTTTGGAGTAACGGTCCTTTAATTTAGTTTTGTCAAAATGTTGAAAAATTTGTTAAAATTTTTGGATTTTTGTTGTTCGAACATATAAATGCTAGTCTCCTGAACATACAAGTCGTAGAAAGTTTGATTTTGATATTCTTTTGAAAGGTTTTTGTAGTGAGGAAATACTATGAAGCTCGTTATTTGGTAATAGCTGTTATACGTTTGGCAGTAACAGGTTCTAATTTATTTTTTGTCAAAATGTTGAAATTGTAAATTTTTGGTGTGGGTTGAGGTGGTGGTTTCTGTATACTATAGATAAAGATGGGGTAGTTCCTCCTGAGGAGTAGTACAAGATATAGGTTTTGTATTATTTTTACCGCACTAAGTGATTTTGAGTGATTTTTAGAGAGGTTTTTGTGTGAGGAATTAGAAATTTTAGGTTTTTTGTTAATAGCTGTTATACTATTGGAGTAACAGGTTCTAATTTATTTTGTCAAAATTTTGGAAAATTGGAATTTTTGATGGTTTTGCTGATTCGAACATATAAAATGAGCTATTCTACTTGAAATACAAGTCGTAGGAAAGTGATTTGATATTTTTAGAAAAGGTTATAATATGTGGAGGAACACTAGGTATGTCTTCAGATTTGTAATGAACTTATTTTTTTTTTATGATGCTAAACTAGTTCTTAATTTATTTTTGAATCAAAATTTTCTGAACTTTGTGGAAATTTTTGTGCGTATAGTTAAATTTGTTGTAGGTAATCAAAATTCATCGTCACATTATTAATGGCTAGTCCTTTCTGAAATACAGTCGTAGAAAAGTGATTTGATATTTTTAGAAGGATATTGTGTAGTCTAGACACTTAGTAATAGTGCTGTCTTAGCTAAATTATGATAAAATCAGCTTGTATATTTACTTTTGGAGTAACAGGTTCTTTAATTTATTTTTCGTCAAAGACTCTCTTGCACCAAAAATATTCGATGAATCACAGTTTTTCTTGCAGAAAGCAAAATATTCTCTCGATGGTTTACATCACAATAGTAAATTATTGTGGCTCACTCTCTCCCCTCGTAATACTAGAGAAGCTCTTAAGAAAAAAGTATTATATGAATAATTGTATATATATGTGTGTGTGGAAGAAAATTAATATCTCAAGATTCGTATAGCGAGCAGAATATACAATATAAAAAAAGTCTCGTTATACATATATGCGAGAGATCCGAAATTTTTAAATTTTTAATTTGCTCGATATAAATTATTACCAACCTTTCCAGAATTTACATCAATTATGGTATATAGAGAACTATATATTTACTTAATGTCAGGTCTCGCTTGATAAATTTGAATTTTATTTTGGTTTTTTATGTTGGTTTACTAGAACATACTTAATAATGCTATTTACCTCTCCTTGAAATTACGTAATTCGTGAGTTAGAAAAAGTGATTTTGTTTTATTTTTAGAAAGGTTTTTGTTTATATATATATATTATATATTATATATCATATATATATGATATATATATATAAGTATGGTATATATTTATATATATATATATATTATATGTGAGATAATATACTATAATGTCTTCTGCCTTATTTGTATAATAGCTGTTATACTTTTATGGATTATATATAATGATAATAAGGGTTCCTAGACATTATTCTATGTATGATAGCACCACTGGTATGTACCAAATTGTATCTACTCATTTATAGAGCGTTACATTATGCTAGTACTGTGAGACGAATAAGGAATACATATGTCTGTTGTTAAATTCCCCTCCTCGAATACAAGTCTGTGTACGTGAGAAGAAAAGCTTTATATATAGAATATAATATATATAGAAAAGAAATATATATTAGATATAAAAATACTAATAAGATACATATAAACAGAAAACATTGTATCTCTCACGTGAATATACTATCTAATAGGAGAGTATACAGCGAGGTGTAATATTTATTGAATCTCTCTGTTACAAAATAAATTGTGTGTTCGAAATAGATGAGTGTTATAAAAATATTTGAGTTAGAAAAATATTAATAATGTATCAAAACGTCTAAATAGCATTACCGGTCATACCGTATAAAATATCGGTGAGTTCCTCCTGAAGAGTGTACTCAGGAAGCATAGCGTAGAAAAGTGATTTTGATTATTTTTTTAGTATATAATATTGGTTTATTAGATGGTGTATAGTGACAAATCAGCTATTTTAGGAGGTGCTCTCTTCGCACTCGTACGTGTGGAATAGCATGTACATAGATAGGACATTGTGGACGTTTTCCATACCCCTAGTGGAAGGTGACGCGAGTTCTATGAAATCTCCTCACTCTCTGATCAATTTGGATAACTCTCAAAGAGCGGGGAGTAAGGAGTTTCTCTCACCTCTTTTGCGTGTTTTCGTGACACCTACCCTCAGTTAAAATGGGCTTCCCGTGTCCTCCTGAATACAAAATGCGATAAGGAAACTGCCTCTTCTGCCTGCTCCATTAAGTTGTCTCTCAAGGGTTTTGTGTGAGGATAAACTACTCGTGTGGATAGTGTCTCGTCTTTCTAGTGATATATATAAAAAATAGAGCATTAGCTCATAACATAAATTAGCTAAGAGTAAAGTCGTTATATAAATATATATTTGTCAAAATTTTGTTAATATACTGTATAACTCTCTCTAGTAGAAAAGTCTGTTCTTTGTATAATAGCCTTGCTAATCTCGAACTATAAATTGGCTATTATCTCACTTTCTGAGAATAATACAAGTCGTGAGTCAGTTAATAATATATATAATTATTATTTTTATATTACTTTTTTCTAGATATACACGATTTTTTACGAGGATTCCAAACATGTATTCCTTTTCGCTGTAGCTATTGTAGTTTTTGAGATATAATTTTTTTTTTTTTTTTTTTTTTTTTTTTTTTTTTTTTTTTTTGCATTCCGCACTTAAAATTTGGACTGTGAGTAAGCGACTAGGTGTTTTCAGACTCTCTTATGAGTATAGTGTGCTCCTTATTACTTCCTTGGTGAGCTGCATGTTAGTTTTTGAGCATATGATTTTGTGGCTCTTCGTAGAGGCTGACCAACTGTAATAGTGTTCTTAATTTTATTTTTTGTCAAAATTTTGTAATTGATATTAATATTTTGTATAATTTTTGTGAGTTCAACATAATAATTGTACTATATTATTTCCTCCTCTGAAATCACGTTAGATGATCTTAGAAATGATTTTGATATTTAGAAGGTTTTTATAATTGTGAGGTATATATATATATATATAGATATATATATATATAAATACCTATAGTTTCTTCGGATTTCTAATAGCTGTTATACTTTTAATTGGTGTAAGTAACATGATAATAAATTAATTTTTTATTTTGGTCAATATATGTATTGAAATTTTGTGATATATTATTTTTTTATTAGATTTTTGTTGGTTCGAACAGATTATATTTCAATCATATAAATGGATATTCCTCCTGAAATACAAGTCGATTAGAAATAATTGATTTGATATATTTTCTATAAAGGTATATCCTTGTGTGAGGAAGCACTAGCATTATAGTTACTAGTGTACTCTTCATGGATTATTATTATTTATAATTAAGTATCTGTGTTAATATCAATACTAATGCGTTCCGCGATATATAGCACTTATTATATATATCATTTGTGGTCAAATGATGTGGAGACTATGTGCTCATGCTGACAATTTTTGGATCTATGGTAATTGACTTGTTCGATAAACTTCATTAAATGCTATCTTGCTTCCACTGAGAGACAGAATTACAATACGAAGAGAAGAAAAGATCGTTGTGGATATTTTTCATGCGAATACAGAGCAGCCTTAATAGAGAGTCTACTTTTGAGACATAGATGATTTCTGGTGTTTGTGTGGTGGTGGTTAGGAAAATACACAGTCCATTTGGTGTCTTCTAGGTTTGATTAATAATCTCATGATTATTCATGATAGAATTTTGCCTATTTTTTTCGTCAGGAACAGAAGTATTCTATAATTTTACTTTTTGTTCAATTAGTATTCGAAGAATATTTTGGCTATCATTTTCAGCAGTAAATAATTTTTTATAGTAGTGTTGCCAGAATCAAATTATTTTATTTATGAATATACTTGTGTGCTTATTCTCGATCTTTAATAATTCATAGTAATTGCTCAAGAAATAGAATCGAGTATATATTGTTATTTTATCAGTATTACACAAGTATTATGTGTGTCTTTGCTAACGTCTTAGAGAACATGATGATTGTTTCTTCGCGCTCTAATGATATCTAACTCAGACCATTTTGTGTATTTCTCTCTTGTGCGTTCATAACATACCTTCTAAATTAATAGTTTCTTCTGGTCAAAATTTTGAAATTGTGAAATTTTTGGCTCGTTTAGAATTCTCCTTTTTCTTTTTCTTTTGCGCCTTCGTCTTCGACCTTTACATGTATATGTGTGCCTTCCTAATTTCTTCTTACATGATATCTGTTCTGGAAAATAGAAAGGTTGATCTTCTTGATTTATTTTTCAAACGCTATCTTACTGCTGTAAGTAGCGTAATACTCTATTATATTTTCTCTCTCTTATTTTTTTTGTTAGAATCAGAACCTGTCACTCATACCATCGTCTCGAGCGGGACGATAAGCAGCTTCTTACATATATATTAGTGAGTTTTGGTCAAGTTATGAAATTCAGATCTCTAATAAATTATCTGTATCGAACTATATTCTCGCAAATCACGCAGGGTTATCGAGCACAGATAAAAATGCTTAGGTGTGCCTTTCCATGAGGTAGAGAGATAGCAAGAATTTTCAGATAGATATATGATTTTGATATAATTATTTATGAGCAAGAGAGATATGTATTGTATAAGGAGGATTCCACAGAACGAAATACAATGGTGGTGTCATAGTCGAAAGTGTTGTAAAGCTGTTATACTTTTGGGGCACTCACAGCGAACTAGTCTTGAACAAGGTGTTCTTATATTTATTATTAATCTAGCGATACAAAAACTTGTTGACAAATTTGTGAAATTTTGCTGATTTTTGTGCGTTCGAACATATAAATGTGCTTTTCTCTTAGAGTACAAGAATACACACCATTAGTTGCCTGATCGAGGGCGTCTTATAGAGAGAGAGAGTGATTTTATTATTTTTAGAAGGTTTTTGTTGTGAGGAACACTAGGTGTCTTCGGAGGTTGGCACTGTGAACTGAGACGTGTGGAATATAACCTCTCTCCTGGTGCGCAGCCATTGCCCCGCTACAGGTACCTATAATAACAGTATCTTATATTTAGATTCTGTCTGTCACAATAGCTATAATCGACTCTCGCGCTGCACACTCATAGTATTAGAAGTTTGTGTAGTGGATTCGAAAACATACTTATAGAAAAATAGAGCGGTACTTACTTCTCCTTTGAAAGTCTTTTCTAAGTCTATCATAGAACAGTGACACCTCTTATCGCTAAGTTCTTTAGAATGGTTTTTGCTGTGAGGCGGAGTGAAACCTGAAGCTCTCCCCATCCAGATGAGTTCGTGCGTTATGAGCTCCAATTTTGTAACAAGTGCGGATGATGTGCCCTTGTATAACTGGAATATACTTTGGTAAGATCAAGCAGTTCTGTAAGAGATATTGCGAGATATTTGATACAAAAAAATATATCTCGACAATTTATTACAGAACTCAACTCTTTTCTCTTTGAGTGGCTCCTTTTGGCAGATACTCGTTAGTGCATATATTGTGCTTCTCGCTCTACAGATACCTGATTTTGAATTCATGTTGTAAAGAAGGAAATTATTATATTTTCAGATACTATGATTTTGAACGAGAGGTTATATTGTCTGAGGAATAAGAGTATAGAATTTACTAGTGGTCTTATAGAGCGGGGAGATTTGTAATGCGTGATAAATACAGTGTTGATGTTATGTTATACAAAGGTATACATATAATTCTATGTATTTGTTACAAGAGTTTGTGGACAACAATTCCCACCGCGGAATTAATTTGCTATCCAGATATCTCTCGAGTCTGGTATTCGAACATATAGAGAGTGGCTATTCTACGCTGAAAAATACTCGATAGAAAATATGTGAGACAGTTAGTGTGGGCTATATTTATGTAGATAAAAGATGTGTTTAGCGATTGAAATGAGTTGAAGAATGAAAGGTGGAGTCTCCGGCAATATGATGAATAGAGTAGTGTGCCAGGTGAAAATTCATAAATATATATAATTATTGTGTGAGTGAGAAATACTATAGTGTCTTCGGATTTGTAAATTAAGTCCTTTTTATAACTTTTTGGTATACATAATAAGTTAATACATAGTAGTTCTATTATAATTGTATTTATTGTTACAAATATGTTATAAAATTTGTAATATTTTATAGTAATATTGATGGTTTCGAACATTATATTAATATGGTTAAATTCTCCTGAATAATACAAGTCGTATATATGAAAAAGTGATTTTGATTTTTTATGTAGAAAAGTTTGGTATTTAGTATATAAATAATGGATAACACTATAAGGTATATATATATATGTCTTCTTCTTCTTCTTCTTGTATACTAGTTTAATAACTTTTTATGTTAGTATATTAGTAACTAGCATATATCTTTAATTATTAACTTATTGTGAGTCAAAATATGTTGAAATTTGGATAATTATTGGTATATATAATTATTTTGTAGGTTTATATTATATTCGAACATATTAATATAGGCTATATTCCTCCCTGAAATTATCAGTCGAATGAAAATGATTTTTGATTAACATTTTTTTGAAATCGATTTTTTGAGTGTAAGGAAATATTACATTGGTGTGTTCTTCGGTATTTTTAAATAGTTGATATTACTTTTGGTAATAACATGTTTCTTAATATTTATTTTTTTGTCAAAAATTTGGATAAATTTTAGGAATATTTATGGATTTTTGTGGGTATCCACCAGTATAATAATGGCATATTCCTCCTCTAATAATACAATGTCGTAGAAAAGTTAGATTTTGAGTATATTCAGTGAAAGGTTTGTGTAGTATTGAGAACACTATTAGGTATGTCTTCAGGATTATTTATAATTAAGCTGTTTAATTATATCATTTTGGTATATATATGATGGTAGAATAGTTTAGTACACTTGGTTTGGTTTATATAATTGATAATTATGAATATTTATTTTGGATTTATTTTAGTTAGTTACGAATATTATTAAAATTGGAGCCTATCTCCTGAAATGAGCGAGTCGTAGAAAGTGAATTTTGATATTTTTTTGAAAGGTTTTTTTTTTGTATTTGAGGAGGAACACTGGAGTGTCTTCGGATTTGTAATAGCTGATATACTTTTGGTGTAATATAATAAGTCAGCAGTTTACTTATAATTATTATTTTTTGTCAAAATGTTGATAAATATTGAGTGTTAAAATTTTGATATAGATCATTTTTATTGTATATTTTCGTAATCAAATATGTATAATAATAATGGTCATATTCCTTTTGTATAAATATATCATAAGTCTGACTATTATGAGAAAAGATGATTTTGATTTTTTTTGAAAGTTTTTTTTCGAGGTTGTTGAGGTGTGAGGAATACTATGGTGTCTTCGGTTTTGTAATAACTGTTATTATACTTTTGGAGTAACAGGCTTCTTATATTTATTTTTGTCCTCATAAATGTTTGAAATTTTGGAAATTTGGGGATTTTTGTTGGATTCGAATAATAATAAATGACTATTATCTTCCTTAAATATACTAAAGTCGTAGAAAAGTGATTTTGATTTTTTAGTGAAAGTTTATGTAAGAGGAATTATTTATACGTATGTCTTACGGTATTTGTTAAATAGCTGTTATACTATTGAGTATAAGTAATCAAGGTTTCTATAATTGATTATCTCTTTGTCAAAATTATTTGTGAAATTTGGAAATTTTGGTAATTATTCTCCTGGTTCGATAACATATTTTAAATATGGTCTAATATTCCTCACTGATAATAACAAGTCGTTATAGAAAAGATATTTGATATTTAGAAAGGTTTTTGTGTGTATATAGGATAAATCTATTAGGGTAGTCTTCGGATTTTGTAATATAAGCTGTTATAACACTTTGGATATTATATATATATTATAAGTAAAATAATCAATTTAATTTTGTCAAAATGTTGAAATTTGGTAAATTTTATATGTGGATATTTGTAGTGAGTTTTGGAAACATATATATAATTGAGCTATTCCTCATTAGAAATAAAAGTTCGTGAGTTAGAATAAGTTACATATTCCAATTATCTTGAAAGGTATTTTGTGTAAAGAGACAAGATATAATGTAGAATTGAACTAGTCAGTCTTTCTAATGCATGTTATATATAGGTATACTTTTGGGAGTAACATAGTATTTAATTTTTTTTGGTCAAAGTGAGTACCTCTCGAAATGTTGGAAAAATTTTTTTATGATGTATACTATATATATTTTTGGCTTATATTGCGTTCGTAACATATATAAAGGACTATAATTCCTATCCTGAAATACAAGTAGTCGAAATGTGATTTATTAGATATATTTTTTTAGAATAGGTTATATTTTGTGTTAGATGAATAACAACTAGGTTTCTTCGGATGTTATTATAAAGCTTTTATACTTTTGGTAAGTAACAGGTATTTCTTAAATTATTTAATTTTAGTCAAATAAAATTTTGAAATTTTGGAAATTTTTGGTAATTTTTTGTTGATGATATATTCGAAAAACATCATTATACAATGTCAATTTGCTCCTGATAGTAATACAGAGTCAGTAACGTATAGATAAAGTGATTTGTATATTTTTTTGATAAATGTTTTTTATATATATATATATATATATAATATATATATATATATATATATATAATTATATATATATATATATATATATAATATATATAGTTATGTGAATAGGAATATCATATGGTTGTCTTCTCGGATATCATATGTAAATAAGCTTTATATTTTGCGTTATATACAAGTTACAGGTTCTTAAATATTATATTATTTGTCAAAAGTGAGTTGATATATTTGTAAATAATATTTGAATTTTTGTGGTTATATTATATTTATATATATATATATATATATATATATACAGAACATATTAAATGGCTATTATCCTCTCCTGAAAAATTACATAAGTCTAGTTAAGATAAGGTATAGATTTTGATATTTTTAGAATGGTTTTTGTCGTGTAGAGGTATATCAAATACTTAATGATATGTTCTTCGATTTGTAATAGTACTATGTTATAATACTTATTATTGGAGTTAAAAGGTTCTATTAAATTATTTTTTTGTCTAAATATTGATTTGAATATATAGATAATTATTATGATATATCTGTGTATATAGTTTAATATATATATCGATAACATTAAACATATAAAGAGCTATTCCTCCTGAAATACAAGTCGTATAAAATAAAAGTGATTTTAATATTTTTTGAAAGGTGTTATGTTAGTGAGATAAGGAATTTCTATATTATTTTGGTGTCTTTCCGGATTTGTAATAGCTGGTTGATATATCTTTTTGTAAGTATGTTCTAATTATTTTATTTTGTCAAATAATTTAGATTTTAGGAATATCCGTGTGGTAGTTAGATCTATTGCGAAATGATTATAAATTGGCTGTTTCCTACTCATGATAAATTAACATTGATCGTAGAAAAAAGATATATTGATTATTTTGAAAAGGATTATTTGTTGTGAGGAATTAATATAGGTGTCTTCCGGATTTGTAATAGCTATGTTATAGTAACTTTTGTGTAGAGTATACAGTTCTTAATATTTCATTTATTATAGGTACAAAATATTTTTTGAAAATTATGGAATTTTTGTATAATTTTTTTGTGTTTGAAAATCATATTAAAATGGCTCTATTCTCACTTGAGTAATACATAAGTAGTAAAAAGTGATTTGTAATTATTTATTTAGAAATTTTTTTGTTGAGATAATAATACTATAGTAGTTGTGTACTTTATACTGAATTTGTTAATAAAAATCAATTTGAATAATAAGTAAGCAACAATTCCCTAAAAATTCTTTAATTTATATAAAAATATTTTTTTTGTGTAATTTTCCAACTTAAGTAAATATAAACATATTAATGAGTAAAGTAATTGTATATACTATATGAATGAATATTTTTCGAACTTTGAGACCGTGAGTCCGTGACCTATATCTGGAGTTAAAATAGCTAGACATAGGGATTTAATAAAAGCTGGGACATACCAGGCAAACCGGGAAAAAAATCTAATTTTCGAAACCGAACCGTCGGGCATAGTAATTTCAGTTCGAATCGGATCAGTTGATGGCTAACGCATATAAAAGAAATCCGCGTAATCTAATATAACCAAGTGCACTCACGAGCACCGCGGAAATAATTCTTATCGTATTGGCCGATGGCTAAATGTAACGAAAATAATACAGCTATATTAAATAAGTAAAACGTAATTTCTTGTTAAAAATTAAAAGTAAAGAAACACTGCCTTTTTGAATGTTTCATGTTAATCTATGTCAGTATAGGAAATATGCACATACTACATATTAAAAATCAATTGTGGACACAGGAAATATTTCACAGGTAATATATCATTGAGAAAGCAATAAACTAGGTTAGGTCGAACAATGATATATCATAGCAATGTTTTAAAATCGAAAATCACTACACTATAATAATTAAAAGATAAAAGAACTATTTAACACAAGATAAAAATCTACAAACAGAAATTTGCACTTGTTACACACGAAAATTGCTCAAGCATGACTATTTATATAGTAATATTTATATAAACTATTCTATATTATAGTATAATATATATATTATATATATATATACTATATAGTATAATATATATCTTATTTTAATATTATATATATAGAAAATTAATCATAATAATATATGAGGTACTTTATATTATAATACTATATAATTATACTATAATGACAGCGTCGAGAATTACACAAGCATAAGCCAACCCAAACACCTTTGACCAGAAGCTAGATGGAGCGACACATGTAGTTGCAAAAAATGATCCTCGGTGGAGGTTTATACTCGGACTGGGTATGTAGGAAGTACATTCAGCCCTACTCAGAGAAGCAGGAAATAGTAAATTCAAAACTACTAATATGACTCATTTCATTGTATTTAATTTGGGAACAAAGTAAAGAGAAAAGTATAGACGACTCTCTTGAAGAGTCGCGGCACGTAATTGGTAATTCTCATGATTTTCAACAGTTACATAAAAAGACTCAATCTTTTATGCTCAGAAAAAGCACGGCCTCTAAGACATCGTATTAACACTATAGTTAAAGACACAATATCTTTAGTGAATGACCATTAATTTTAAAAGAAAAAATAAAAAAATTATTATTTATTAGATATTAATTTGAAAGAACGAATATATTATTTATCACTTAGTATGTGTTTCAATACACACACATCTCGTATCATTATATGTATATATAGTATATATTACTATAATATATCTAATAATATATTATATTTTGTATATATATTTATATAATATTAATATATTTATATAGAATGAGTAAGTGAGGAGTTACATATATATATATATATTATATATAAGTATATATATATATTAAACTTGTATAATGTTGATAAATCCTTATTAATATTTTATATATATTATTAATAATATACTATATATATAATATAATATATTATACTATTATATATATCAACAACGCAAATCATTTCTCAATTCTAATTAACAAAATAATAATGATAAATCAATAATTATAATTAAATAATAAATACATTTTAATAATAATTAATTAATATAATAATAATAATAATAATTTTAATTACAATATATAATAATAATATTTATTATTAGTAATATAACTATAATATATTTATAATCAATAATTAAATAATAATTAATTAATATAATACAATAATTAATAATAATTATATTAAATAATAATAATAATTTAATAATTAATAGATATAAAAATATACTATTAATTAGTAAATATTACGTTAATTAAAGAAAGCATGAAAGAAAGTTTTGTTTTAAGATATAAATTGCTTAAAATTAAAATAAATACATAGTTGGTGAGTTCTTCCTTTATAACGACTCGTATGTACTTTGGATAAAATAATATCATTATGTATATATAATGCATAGTTTTATATTATATTTATAGGTGAGTATAATATTCGAACTATATTATTTTTTATATATAATATATATATATATATAATTGGATATAATATATATCATATATAATATTTTATATATATTAATTTTATACTATTATATAATTTTAAATACTATATAGTCTATATATAATATATATATAATAATATATATATTGTTGTTAAATACTGCATGATTCAATTTTAACATGTTATATTTATTGGGAGGTGATTCTTAAAGCAAAGCTTATTGCTTATTTATAAATGCTTACATTCTTTTATACATATATGTAATCCGTGTTACGTCATTGGTCACCATGAACTCAACCGAAATTGTCTAGCAATTGCTATACTTTGACATGGATATTTTTTTTTCATTTGATTTTTCATCCTAGTAGTGTTTCCTCTTCCGCTGGTTGCTTCTTCGAATCGCAGTATTCATACGACATAAGACGACTCAGATATCTGCTATAACGTTATCTTCCCACACAGATGTGGCTTAAGATCAACCTATATCTTTGGAGGAATAAAGACCACCTCAGTGATCTTGAGATTCTTCGATTCTTTTATTACTCATGCAGTTAAAGCTCGATGGGTCAGACTGAAAGAATAAAATTCTTTCGCCATGAGGTATGCTCAACTTTTTAATCCAGTCTATTATCGCTAATGCCTCTTTTTGGGAAGGGGTTGAATATCTCTGGTTGAGTGCCGAAGCTTTTTGCTTTGCCATATGCACACTGGGGAAAGAATTCATTCATCTTCCTGGAGGAGGACAAATCCTAATGCAGAATCTGATGCGTCCTCCACCTGCAACGTGAAAGTTTTATCAAGTTTTGGCATCTTCTTTAAAATGGGTTTCGGAATTCAATGCTCCTTTTTTAACTTTTCAGAATGCTATGATCGTTTTTTCTCGCCACCTCAATTTAGTTACGGTTCTTCCTTTCTTTGTCAGGTCTGTGACAGAGGAGCGGCGAGTTTTGCATAGTTCATACTTCTACAAAATACTTGAATAATTTAGTTTCGCGTACAGTCCTAAGAATGACCTCACTGCTGGTTACTTCGTCTTAGCTGCCGGTCTTATCGATATATTACACATTATCCTCGCTGGAGACCTTATTACGTTTGCAATATAATGAACCAAAAACTTACGCTTGCAAGAAGCAAAATTCGCACTATATTGGACGAAAGGTGTGAAACACTTCATTCTTTTAAAGTCGTTGGAGTGTACCGATCTTTCTAAGAGTAGTCAAGATAGCCTCCACGCCAGTTGTCTGGTGAGTACTAATGTATATCCGTCGATGTAGAAATTTCACATCGATTGAATCCATCCAAGATCCTTCGCATAGCCCTCACAAGTGTGGGCGCCGGCCACTATTAACCATGCCGAACGGTAACTTGAGATAGTGGAAGTGGACCGTCTCGACTTCGCAGAAACGTCTTGTCAACAGTCTTTCTAGGTCTGATCTGTATTTTCTGCTTTATAACCCTTATTTTCCAAATCGAGTTTAGAAAATTACTTATATCTCTCGGGCGAACTTTGTGGAATAAGGTTTGAGAATTAGTCGGTCATGGGCTCCGGATCCAAACACCAGTGGATCTGTTGAGAGCTCTGATAATCGGAGCAAACTCGTCTGTACTCCCATCTGTTTTCTGAACTACGACCACAGGCGCTGAGTAAGGCGACGTTTCTTGCCCCTAGGGATTTTTCACATCTTGATATTCTGTCTTGTTCCTTCTTTAAGTTCCTGTATAGTGTTGTTTAAACAGGTTGCTATATATTTAAGGATATATTAATCTGATTGGGGTGTTGTTCAATGAGTGATAGTATGCATGGGAGTCTTTTCGCAATTTTGTGCCAGCACATTCCGCTAAAATTATCTTAAATGCTCCTAAAATTTCGACCAACTCTCTCACATGGGGATCTGTTATTTTCCTCATGTCTTTTGTGGTCTTTAACAACTTTTCTTGTCTTGAATCGGTGTTGGAATCCATATCCATTAATTGAATATTTTCTTCGTTTTCAGTATCTAGAATCACTGCAGAAGCGCCTATATTCACCTGATGTTGACCCACTTCTTCTTGGTGTGTGCAAATTCCTCTCCAACATAACTTTCTTAGCTAGATTTTAATGGAAATAAATTTTTTTATTATTTCCACGCTCCAACACTTGAGTATTTTGTAAGTTTTGTTCGGCCGTAAAAGTTCCATAGACTGGGTAAGGTCTCACCACTCTATAAGCATTTTGTTACTTGACGTCGGTAGGAGTACCAAAGCTATAATCGTCCTATTTTGTTTCCTGCTCTTTGCGCTCCCTTTGTATTAATCACCTTTTCGTGCGAAAGTTCTCGGGCCTTGGCTAAATTCTTCTCTTCGCTACTTCAGCGTTTCATTTACCTTCCTGCAAATCAAACACACATCATCTGTAGGTTTGATCTTGCCTCTAGGGGGTTTATTGTCTCCTCGCCCAAATTTTTTTCAATGCAGTATTTGCATTGCGACCCGGCACAGTCCTCCATACAGTAGCTCAAAGGGTGAGAATCCTGTAGAGTCTTGTGGGGCTTCCCTGTACGCAAATAATGGCCTCGATGAATTTGTGGCCATTTTTCGCACCTGCTCGCTACACATCCTTATTTGAGCATCCGTTTCAAAGTACCATTGAATATTCTATGTCAAATTCCTTGACTCATGGGGGATATCATTGCTCTGAAGAACTTCTGTTTTTGTTCAGATTCTGGTCACAATCGTTTCAGTAGATACTGATGATAAACTGTCGACATTATCGCTGAGAATTTCTTTGGAAACCCCTATAATCTCATTGAAAATTGATACCAGGCTTTCTGTAACCTTTTGTGCGGTAATGCTCTTGAGAGGAACTGCCTCTGGATATCGTGTGGTGGCGTCAACAAGTGTCAAGACATATTGATGTCCTTCAGATGATGGTGGCGTGATCGGTCCTATCAAGTCGATTATAACTTTCTGAAAGGGCTCATCAATGATGGGCATGGGGCATAGTGGTACCTTCTTCACCGTTCCTTTCGGGCACGTT
>JABUQX010039962.1:0-21491 GCA_015478945.1 Trachelipus rathkii | reverse complement strand
CGCGTTGCTTCGTTTCAGTTGGAAGCAGGTACGCGTTTCGCGACATCGTGGCTGCCAGCGTTTTTCGTACCGCCCTTTCATATATACTGCCTGCTATACTGCTGCCGCCGCCTGCTGCGCGCGCGCCGCCTGTAACTAACTTGCTGCCGCGCGCCCGCACGCGCGCGCACTTGCACTGCTGCTGCCTGCCTGCCTTATATATATATGTGTATATATATCTTATGTTTAAAAGACAGAGAGAAGAAATAATTTCTTTTCACTTGGAATGGCCTGTTTATTTCGGGGTCTGCTACGCAGTTTGCAGGCCCGTTTGTTTTTACAGTGCAGGTCAATTTTACAATGTTTTCATTTTTTCTCTCGATTTTGGTTCTGGATATTCTTTGGTTTCTTTGGGGTCGACGGTAGCAGAAAATCATAGTTGCTCCTCAGTTTGCTACACATGGTGTTTGCTCTCGCTGTTGTGTTGGAGTCTGCCTTAGCCATTCTCTCCTTAACGTCCATCTCTCCACAGAGGTTTTGAACACCAACTGGAAATCTACAACTGATCTACGACACCTGCGCACAGTGGAAATAAGTTTCGTCTATGCACTCTCAATTTCGACAGCGCATTTCAGGATTTCCATTGTGTTTTGGGTGAGAAGCGGTGTTTTTGAAAAATGAACAAACGATCTGACGTTTTTACAGACATCAGGCCAGAGACAATTCGACGCAGAGTACGCGCCTCGTCTCTAAGCGTCGATATAAAAACGAAAGATAAACTACTCGCGGATTATAGCAGTCCAGCGCCTCTGAGCTTTTACAACAGATTTGTGAGCATCGATTTTACGGTTCCGATGAAGCGTTTCCCTGACGCCGACAGGCTCTTCTTTGGGAGACCGGTGTTTTCAATCGTCGTCATCACTCGACGTCGTGTCTCTGAAGAAAAAGATCTCGTTTTTAATGCTGGAACCATTGGTCCCAAGGAAGAAATCCACAATAACCTCGGTCGTTCTCAAATCGGTCGTCGACCTGCTTTCTTGACAGGTTTGCAATTTATGAAATCCTGTTAACGATCTTCATCCTGGTATCCGTGAAAAATAGTGATGTGTTTGTATGTAAATAATTTTGATAGCGCATTTGTGAGTCGTGCGGGTAACGTGAGAAGCGGTTTCTTTGAACATCGAACAGAGCTTTTTATGTTTTACTTCTTCGCAAGACATCGCGTGGCCGAATTCTTCCAATAATTTTTTCATCGTTTTGTCTTGATAGACTCTAATAAAACTGTATACAAATTATTAGCTATGCGATAACACGCAGATTTTTTATGCCTTTCTAGCAGAGATTCAAACCTCAGTTCCAAGATGTCGATCAACAGTTCCTGTTCTTCGGAAAATACTACGTTTTTTGGGGAAGGTGGTGGCGATTTGTCGTGAGGAGCGCCCTCGGCCATTCGCACCTTTTTTTCTTTAAAGCTTTTTCTACCTCCAGAAACTTTTTTCCCGTCGCAATCATCTTTAATACGCGACGGACTTTAGCTTTAGTACATTACACCTGAATCTCAAATATTTAAGGTGTTTGAAATCATCTTTCTGCTTTATTTGGTCGCTATTAGAACAACCAGGATACGGTTCACTTAAACTAAAAGAACGCTTCTCGTTGATTACGCCTTCTGTTGGGGTTTGGACAACCAAATACGATGCTATATCTGGACTCAGAAACGAATATAGAACTCGAAAAAATTCCGCCGGCATAAGTGATTTTTGATCGTATCTGTGGCAAAAATCCTGGTGATTAATAAATATATCGTAGAACGATAGTGTTCGATCTTTTGAAGGAACGAGGTACCTCTTCATCCAGCTTTCTGCGTAAGAAATTCGCTGTTTAAGCGAAACCTGTAACTCATCGTCAAACCCAGATTTTCCAGGTTGTGTCATCTTAGCTTCAATTGCGTGTGTAAATTTAGAAGATTCGCGTATTTCCGAATTTTTTACAGCTAAAGAATGACTCGAATATCGTCACACTCGACTTGGCACTTCTTATAACTGATACCACAGACGGCCCTATCGATCTTTTATACTTTTTTAAGGCTTACATCATCAGCTAGTTATTACGTGGCACCCGGAGATAGCGACATAAAAATTAATAAAATTTTTTATTTCGTAATAATAATAAAAAAATGATTTGTTTGTTTTCGAGATAAAATATATTATTCGTTTCAAATTATATTTCAGAGAGCCGAGACAAAGTTTAAATTTTTTTTTTCACAGTCGAATATTTTTCCTATTTCGGACTTAGATCATTGAGGTAAATTAATTCCTGATAAAACTTTACTATATGAGCTATTAAAAGAAATTGAAATAATTTTGGTAAATAATAATGTTTTGCTTAATAGTCAAAAAAATAGTTTAAAAAAAATATTTTTCTTAGAATTTGTCACCAAAGCAAAATTTAAATAAATTATGATATTTGTTTTTTTTAAATATGTTTTGCTTAATAATCAAAAAAATTCAAGCTTTTAAAATGTATTTTTAATATAATATGTCAGCTAAGCAAAATCTAATTAAAATAGAACAATGGATTATTTTAAATTAATTAAATTGGAATATTTTGTTTTTCGAAATACTTTTTGCTTACTAATCATAATAAATTAATCTGACGTAACACTTTTCGTCTATAAAAGAGAGAGTTTTCGCCTAAAGGGTGTCATAGTTAATTCTTGAACAAGACATACGGCCAAACAGGTGTACGCTGGATATCTTATTACTTACAACAGGCGTTCTCATAGTAAACCTGTCAGAGTTTCAATTACGACTTTTGCAACGGCAGACTTTGCCCAACCCTCACTTTCATGATCAGCTTGGTTTACGCGGCGACCAGATCTTACGCTCGGCTTTTTATCATCAGGACATGGAAAAGCGGTCCACATAAACTTTTAAGTCCTTGACATCATTCTAGGATCAATTGACATACGATCATGATCATATTTCCAATTTTGGAAGTAAAAAGTAGTTTCATTGCCATTATTCATTCAACGTTATCTAAAAATACTTAAAACCAGACCGGTTTTCAAGATAGTATATGGATATTTCTAGATGACAGACTAGTTTCAGGTTTATAAGACTTTCTTTAAAAAAACTCTCAACAGGGATAAGAATATCAGAGCCTTGGTTCCCACTTTGCAGACAAAAAACAATTGGAAAAAACGAAAATCAACCTGGTCCATTTTACCAACGTAAAGCTGCGGTTCTCGTGCCGGAATAGTGATCAAACCGTAGACTATAATTTCAAAAACAGCTGCCAGAGCTCTCGAAGACGCGGGAAATAAGGGAAAGATTTTTCAGGACAACATCAAAATTCAAAATAAATATCGTACCCGGTTTCAATGGGCAGAAATTTTAATAAAGCGTTTTACTTGTTTGTCGATAAAGGGAAGAATCGAATTTGCATCTTCAAGAAAACTTTCAATATTACGGATAATGTTATCAACGTCATTTGCCAAAGACCTCGGAAAGAGAACTCCAACCATTCGCAAGGATGTAAAGGCAAACCTTTCAACTACCGCTCAGAGTCAAAAGCAGCGATAAAATGAAACGTTAACAAATTATGGACCTGGTTTAAACCAGATTACATCAGTAGCGTTTTCTCTTTACTATTTGTTTTACATAAAACATCAATGTTATACATGATAATAATAAAAATTGTTTAAAAAATTTGTCTTCATTTCCAACACCACTGCCTGCTTTTTATTAAAAAATGAATATACTGTCTTCCGTTTCAATTTTTGTTATTCATTGAGTAATCCCATACATATAAAGGCAAATAAAAGTTATATCGTTAGCGTAATTTTGTGGAAGAAAAAAATTAATTAAACTTTATTATAAAAGAACTAGCTTAAGAAAATGCAATGAAAAAATACTGCTTAGGGTTCTCTACATAATCAGGGCACAAAGCAACGATACCTGACCTCTCGGAGATGGGACAAAAATAATTTATGGATTTCCCAAACGAAGTTTTTCAAAGGAACCAAAAAAAAAAGATTTACTGAAGTAGAATTTAGTAATAGTTTAAGGTTAAGCGTGTTTTAACGAAGTAATAGTCGAAACTGCGGTCGCCTTTCGTGATCCGTCAGTCATTTTTCAGAAAGCGGCTTCCGGATATCAGCAAAGCTAAAGCAGCTGGAGTGTTTATACGCCTGTTACTCGTGGGGTGACAGGCCTTTATTCTAAAGAACACTTTAATTAACATGAATATCAAGGGGTTCCTTCTGTACTGATCAGGTTTAAACAACTTGTTACTTTCGACTTCTCGGTAGGGAATAAAATAAATTTTCGTTCCCCTAAACTGGTTTCTCAAGGAAATAAAAGTATAAGTCTAGAATTTGAGTTTACCAGGTAGGAGTTGGGCGCGTCAGTACGGTCCTTTATCTGATCCGTCAAAAACTAATAAATAATGGTACATGAATGAAAGAGTAGGGGATAAAGATATAGATTGTTTGTCGGTAAATGACCCCATTTTAAAGCGCTTGTTCCATTTTCGTAAACAAGCAGCTGGAGAGTGCTTAAATACCCCTCGTTATTAATCGTGGGTGTAGGGCCTTCTAAAGAACACTTTGAAAATTAACCTGAAAAAATCTCTTGCTTGGACGAACGACGTCGTTACTTTCCGGTGGTGTCGGGCTTTCTGGGAACATTTCGAAATTTACGCTCCAGTCGTAGCACGAAATATCGTTACCTTTTGCTTCTCGGGAGATGGAGCAAAATAATTTTTTCGTTCCCTAAGCGAGTTTTTTTTTCGGAGAAAACAAAAAATAAATAACGGAATTTAGGAGTCCTTGAAGTTCCTTAAGGTCCTGCGTGTCGTAACGAAGTAATAGATAAAAACTGCGGTCTCCTATCGCGATTCGTCGATCAGTTTTCGAAACGGCTTCAGATATCGAAAAACTAAACTGTAGTGTGCTTAGACACCCCTCGTTAATTTTCGGGGGTGTTGGGCCTTATAAAGAACGTTTTGAAAATCAACGTAAAAAAACCCTAATGGTCCCCTCCCACCGGGAACAAAATAACGTTACTTTTTACTTCACTGGAGATAGGAAAAAATAAGCCTTTCATTCCTTGTTCGCCTATCGCGATCCGTCGATCAGTTGTAATAGACGACCGAGTCTACGCGAGTATTATATTTTATTTTTTTATGCGACCGAGAACGAAGCGATCGATCGAGGTCGGTTCTCCGGTTCCTTTACGCGTACGTCCGTACATCGTTTCGTTATCGCGTCTATATTCTTCTATTCGATTCTACTTATTTTTCCGACACATCACGAACACCGAAGGAGGGATCGAAGGTAGCTAAAGCGATGACGAAGCGTCGTTCGCCCACGGCTTGTTATTATCGGCTCGGTAAAAAGGGGACGCCCTCTTTACGAAGAAGAATAACGGCCGGTGGGCCGACGCGTTATATTTTTTAACGTTAATAACAAATCGAACGAAGGACCGACCGACCGACCGACCGACCGACCGACCGACCGACCGACCGACGACCTTTCATTCCGGACAGGAAAGGTAGTTGGGTTTTTCGAGTCTTCGGAAAGAAATGTCGCGGTCGGTCTGTTCGCTCTTTCTTATTAACGTTAATCTGAAAAAGCGAGCGAGTTTTTGTAGAAATTTTTTTTGGCAACGAACGAACGTTTTACCGCGGACGGAAAAAGGGGGCCGGCCGCCACCTTTTACTTTTTGTCGAGGTTTCGTCCGTCCCGTTGTTCTCACTTTTATTTTTTTGGTTTTAAGTCTGGTGTTGTTTTTTAGTGTTAAAGGAATACATTTTTTCTTAGTTTTAATGAATATTTATTTTAAATTTAAGGAATATTTTTTAGATTTAGGGACCGTTTAACTAATACGCCGACTTTCTTCCCGCAGGTACGAAAACACGAACCATACGATAGGTACACGCGCACGTCGCAACGCGCGAAAATATTTTTTCCTCCCTTTCTTTCTTCGTTCTCTCCGACCCCTTCCGCCCTGTATCTACCGATTAATAATTAAGAATTAAGAATAAGAAAAATTAAGAACAAAGGAAAAAAAACAATTATATAACACGTAAGTACCTGAATATCAATTCTTTATAGACTTTGATTTCGTAATTATTTTTTTGGGTTTTCTTTGAGAAAACTCGCTTAAGGAACGAAAATTTATTTTGTACCATCTCATTTACCGAAAAATAAAAATTTATTACTATTTTTAATTTTTTTAATTTAGACATAAAAATGATTTAATAAGAAAATGATATTTTTATGGGACTAAATTAAAAAAATAATCCCATATTAGGCAAAAATTAAAAAATATTGTATTTTTGTAAATATACAATTTCGCAGGAAGCGAAAGGACGAAACAACGTTACTTTTTACTTTCGTGAGATGATTTATAAAAAACCCTTGTGGTTATCCAAAGTTTTTCAAATAAAAGTAATTACAGGATCAAAGTCTATAAAGGGTGATGATCAGGTATTTTTAGGCTTTTTCAGTACGGACGACAATTCAGATATGAAGGCCTGGAGCCAATGATGGGAATCTAAGACCTGATTTTCGATAAACATAATTTTAACATTTAGGTCACACAGGTTTGAAAATATAAGCCTGTCAATAGCATCTTTCATAGAAAATTTCAGCCTAAATTCTTTTTTGTTGTAAAGGGAACAAGAAAGATCATTTTGTATAAAACACACTTAGCAAATCACACTAAAAGGAACATTTTAACTAATTTTTAAATTCAGCCAGAAAAAAAAATAATGGTAATAGGTAAATGCAATTTCAATCTATCAATTAGTTATGACCTTCTGCAGGGCGTGCTAATTTACATTTAAAATCTTTGTTTTTTTATGTCCCCAGTTTGAAAAAAATTTCAAGGAAACAATCAATTAAAATATATGGCACAAACCATAATAAAGGGAACAATTTTTTTGTTCCATCTCTGTAAGGGAACACTGGGGTTTTTCAATTTTAGAAACTGTCGAGAACCCTCTGTACCCCACAAACTAATGAGGGTACCCTAAGGGACCAGTGATTTTGGTTTGCAGTATCTCAAATTATTCCCTAGGTTGTTGAGTTTTCAACTAATAAATGAGTTAATACATTTTTTAAAACATGAAACAATCCGAATTTTCAAATTTATATTTATTATACGGCCTCTTTTTGATGGTCAGAAACTAGCCAATTTGATACTAAACAAGCAAAAATCATCATTTTGTAGAATAATCAAGGTTACAAGCAGGCTAACAGTAGGAGACACAGACTCAAAAAGCTTTGTCACAAAGTTTTTGAAAATATAGGCTTGTGGCGGCTTATGGCATCTTTAATATAGGCGGCAGTGTGCTAGTTTATGGCCTAAATTCCGTGTTTTTTTTCTTTACATCCAATAACAGAACATTCAAATAAAAAAATTTTGGCGCAAACCTTTTATTTTAAAGAAAACATGGTAGCTTTTATTTTCTCAAAAACACTTAGTAGGTACAAAAAATTATTGTTTCATTTTTAAAATAAATTTCTTTATGATTTAAAAGGTTATTATTTTTTTGTAGCTATCAGTTTCCAAAGAAAAAAAAAACCATAACCAAAAAAATTTTTCCATTTTTAGAACAAATATCTTACGCTGATTCCACGAATGTTATTAGTTTTTCTTGTAGCTATCGTGGTTTTCGAGTTATACTTAGACCTTCGACTTGTATCTCTGACTGTTCGTTCGTTTGTTTGTTGAACTAGTATAAGTCGGAAGTAGTGTAAATTTCAATAATTTTTTTCACCCTAATTTTTTGAGAAACCTTTTTCTCTGTGTTTACTAGATTTTCCACACCCAGATACTGACCTGTCAGTTTCCATTTGAGACGTCACTATGGGGTTGCGAAGTGATGGTTGCCTACTTAAAAAGGTGTTGCGTCAGTTGGAAATCATTTTCAGTTTCCCTTCAGAAAACATCCACTATAGTATAATTGTCGCCTTGCGGGAATCGCAAAGCGGCTGAACCTTTCAAATGCCACTTTTTGGTGTATCAACTCGCTTCAACTCGATATAGTGCCAAAGGACAGAAATTAGATTTTTGAATGTGAATCAAAAATCTAAAGAAAATATTTTGTCATATCCTATTTATTTACAATTTTTTTCCGGAATTTTACGCTAGACCATCGACATATTAGTCCCCGATGAGGCGTCAATATATGACGTCATAGTGGGTTTAACGATGGGTGTCAGAGAACTGGGTGCCTAAGAAAAACAGCATTATCTCTTTGTATGTCTACACGTTTTGTTTTTGTTCATGGAAAAAAAATTTTGATTTTTTTTATATTTATTTTTCTCATAGAAAACTACAGTAGCTACAAGAAAGATAAATAACATTCAGTGGAATCAACCCCATTGAATAATTGTTCCAAGCAAGGTAAAGATTTCTGATTTTTGGGACTATTTATTTTTTTCTCAAAACTATTCACTCTCTTTTGATAATGGGATCGTGGAATCAACCTTAGAAAATTGTTCTAAAGAATGAAAAAAAAAATTTTTGAAAATTTTTAGATATTTTTATTTTTCTCAAAAATACAATCTTCTAAGAAAATAACTTATTCAATGGAATCAACTTAATAAGAAAAGGTGACTCTAAAAAAGCTGGCAAAAAATTTTTGATTTTTGGGACTATTTATTTTTCTCAAAAACACGATAACTACAAGAAAACCTTAACATTCGTGGAATCAGCCTAAGAAAATTGTTCTAAACCGAAAATTTAATTTTTGGGATACTAAAATTTTGAATTTTAGCATGAATAACCGACTTAGCACCTTCGACTTTAGCAGACCTTTCGACTTCAGCATGCAGACCTTCGACTTAACGCCAGACCTTCGACTGCAGCACTTGAACCTTCGACTTAGCACTTAGACCTTCGACTTGGCATGAATTCGACTTGGCACTTGGACCTTCCCGACTGCCAGACCTTTGACTTGGCACTTGTTTTGTACTCTTTTGGTGTCCCCACCCTAAAGCCGTTTGCTGTGGAAGGTACTTTTGATGGCTGCCTAAGAATTTAGAAATAATAATTTTCACTATCCATTCCCTCACCTATGTATCATTAATTTTGATGGGTAAAGTAAAATAACAAATATAAAAAATGTTTATTTTATATGATTTTTAAAAACATCGTCTTTTAAAAGCTTAATTCATTAGTTCTTTTGGTGTTTATTGTTTAAAAAATTAATAATACAGTTTGAAATAAAAACTATCGTCGATAACAAATTTTATTACTCTTAGCTTCCCATTCTATGAGGTTGATCAAATTTGTGGTGTATTGCAGGGAGCCTGTACCATCTAACAACTAAAAAGTTTCCAAAAAACATGATAATCAATAGGGATGAGATAAAGGAATTGGAGCAAGAACGAACTTATAAGTAGATTGAAAACTTTTTCTTAAAAACATAGCAGAAAAATAATGACATTCAATGGAATCAACCTTAGGAATAATTGTTCATAAAATAAGAACATTTTAATTTTTATATTTTATTTTTTTTTAAAAACACAGATGAATTTCAAAAGAAAAACCTTGCTGTTCAATGGAATCAATTTAAGAAAATTTGTTTTACGAGTGTTACTCATTTAATCTCTATCAGCGAAACTATTTTGTTTTTCAAAAAATTTGATAGTGTATTTCAAGCCGTAAGAATACTTCGTTTATAGAAAATTGAAATGAAATTGGCAAAAAAATTTTTTTGGTTTTTGGGGCTATTTATTTTCTCAAAAACTACATTAACTACAAAACTAACCAACATTCGTGGAATCAGCGTAAGATATTTGTCCTAAAAATGGAAAAAAAAAAATTTTGATTTTTTGGACCAGCTTATTTTTCTAAAACCACAAACCTTCTAAAGCTCAATAACATTCAATAGAATATCAACTATTAAGATAATTTACTCTAAAAAATGGCAAAAGAATTTTTTTAATTTTTTAACAGCCAATATATGTTCCGTTCTTTTAACTTCATTCAAAACAAGGTAGCATCAGGAAAACTAATAACATTCGTGGAATCAACGTAAGAAAATTGTTCTATGGGGTAATCCAAGAAATTTTGTTTTTTGAACTTCTTTATTTTTCTCAAAAACACAGGATATTTAACAAAGACTGCATTCCAATGGAATCAACTGTAAGAAAAAATAAGAGAAAATGAGCATTTTGTTTTTTTGGGATATTTTATTTTATCTCGAAAACTACGATAGCTACAAAGCAATAACATTCGTGGAATCAGCATAAGAAAATTGTTTAAAAAAAAAAACTTTTTTGGTTTTTTGGGGCTATTTTATTTTTCTCAAAAACGTAACTTCTAAGAAAAGTGTAACATTCGTGGAATCAACCTTAAAAAAATTGTTCTAAATAGATTTTGATTTTTTTTGGGAATCAGCGTGAAATATTTGTTTTAAATATACATAAAAAAATTAGAATTTTTTTTGATAACTTTTAATTTTTTCTTTTGCAAAGAAACATGACGCCTAAGAAGCTCATTAACTGTTCAATGGAATCAGCAATAAGATATTTATTTTCAAAATAGCATTTTGTTTTTTAGGCTATTTTATTTTTATGTTTGATTACGATAGCTAAGAAAACTAATAACATTCGTGGAATCAGCGTAAGAAAATTGATCTAAAAAATGGCAAAAAATTTTGTTTGGGGCTGTTTATTTTTTTCTCAAAGCCCTAACCTAAGAAAAACAACAACTGTTCAATGGAATCAACCTTAGAAAATTTGTTCTAAAAATAGAAAAAAAAAATTTTGAAATTTTGGTATATTTCAAACACTTCAAAAATAACGATAGCCTAAAGAAAACTAATGACATTCAATCTGGGTTCAGCATGAAAATTGGTTCGTGTTTTTCCATTGAGCTTCGATATTCGATATATCGACGCGCGTGTGCGGGAACGCGCGCACCGCACGCGCCCGATGAACGCGCGCCGCGCGCGCGCGCCGCCTTATATATAGGTTAGTGTCAAGCGGCGTGTGCCCAACAAGAGAACAACAGCACCCATGGTAAGGCACTTTACATTTATTTACATACTTAGTTTCACAGAAAAAAAAAGAGACCACAAAACCGGGCCCTTAGTGTTTAGGTTTTTAAACTAACGAATACCCCCGGGTAGACCACCCCGATGTCAGGAGTCGGGGTCTCGGCCTCTGGTGGACACAGGGACTAATCTCAGGGATGATGCTCCGGAACCCCCATGCCTGGTGCTGGAGGTGGCGCGGGTTCCTCGACCAGCCTCGGGATATCAGTGCATCCCAGCTGCATTTTGTCGGCTCAGGCTAAAGGGTAACTCACCTTCAAGGGCAAGGGCAGGGGGTACGGCCGAAACGCACGCCGCGCGCCTGGACTGCCGCCTGCCTGCCGGCCTGGCTGCGCGCCTGCCTATCTGCTCTATATACTACCTACCTGTTTGTGACAATTGTGTGTTTTAGGCTAGCTCAAACAAACTTTAGCCACCTGTGGGATGTCTTTAGTTTTGTAAATCTTAATATAGTGATAATAATACTTATGTTTTCTCTTTAAATCACTCCTTACTGTGCTTTTGTTCAAAGGTAACCAGCAAATGTTTGTGGTTTATTTTGAAGCATTTTTTGAGTATATTATTTCACATGCAATTAAATATTTGATATTTTTAGTTGCTATTACAAAGGAAAGGAAAATACCAATAATGATTTTATTTCTTTATTAATTATTTATTCTTACCTATAAACATACAATATAGTGTCAAATACAGGTAATTCCTTTAAAATGCGAAGCTAACATTCATATAGTAAATGATAAGCATATTAGTTTTGATTAAACATCATTTATTTCAACACTCAGGGATGGGCTCGTAGTTTTCGAGCAACACTTTCTTCTTAGCAATCTAACAACGTATCTCACTGAACTGCTGCTGATGCTTGAAAACTGCGAAGCTAACATTCAATACTAGAAAGTGATAAGCATTTGTTTATCTCAGTACTAAAAACATTTTAGAAAAAATCTCCCTACCAGACCACACGTTTTCCGCTGATACATAAATAAAACGCGTTGCTTCAAATACCCACACCCTGCTGCCAGCTTTGATAACAGCCTGGCTCATGATAGGTTTCATAAACTTCGTTTATTTCGTTTCATCACCAGTTAAGCTTTTCGCAACAACCAACCAGGTTATCTCACTCCTTGCTTCGTAACGACATTTACCTTCTAGGGAGGAACAAGGTTTTACTCTTCGGTCAAGCAGCCACCTCCCTGGATCTGTATTTTTGTCCTAGTTCTAAGCGTTTTTTGAAAATGCCTTGCACACAAACCAACACAGTGCTCGTTGTAAACAAAAACACAACTTAATTTGCAACGTTATTAAGAATATTAGCTCAATTTTTGGACAGTATTTCAATATACACGTCAATAAGGGAATCTTTTGTTTGCTCTCAGGCTTTGATACCAAAGAAGCACAGTATTTTCCCTTAACATGGCTCCCATATGACGTTCCAGCACAAGACGACAATTTTTTATATAAGAGAAGGTTTCCTTACTTTCATTAGTGACAATTTACCATTTCTTCAGTGGGTCTTTGTTCTTCTGGCTTACACTTCAGATGAGCTGCTGCCAACACTGGCTTGAGGCTATCAGAGAAGCTCTTAAACAATTTATACTGCGCACTGAAAAGTCTGCGCTGTATACTCATGATTCTCTCACGCTGGTTCAGCACTAATCTTTGGGATGTGCGATTTTGTTCCTCGATATTATTCTTTAAAATTAACTCAAACAAAGAGGTGCGCCCGTGAGAGCGCTATTTACCTAAGTAAATGCTACGAACTTCCTCCTTTGACGCGGGAAATGTAATCTTCTGGGTCTCGAATTAACCAGGATTTCAGATTCACTTCTCTCAGTTTATCGAAGCACGAATTTATACGCAAGTATCGTTTCCCGTTGTCAAAGTGTCCCCTAATGCCGATTTTATGCGTTATGGATGTAACGTTTTTAAACTTTTCGAAGGCGCGAATATAGGCCGCGATGATATCATCGAGTGCCTCTGACCTGCCGAATTTATCGGAATAGAAAACGAGATCGATATTTTTCCCTTTATCTGTTCTTAGCGATACCTTTTCGATGAACCTCAAAATGCCAGAAGCAACCTCGGCGGGCCCATTAGCTCCCTCTTCATCGTCCCAAATATAGCAAGATGTCGAATTTCCCTTCGGCTCAAAAATCGTAAAATTAAAAATATTTAATTTTGGCGCGTAGTAGCTCGATGAAGGGGATGCGCTTCCGCTACCGCTCCTCAGACAGACGAACGGGTCTTGAAGTTTATAGTAAGCCACGACTTGATCGGTACCACTCGAGGAAACGAAAGCCTTCGCCTTATCGTCTATTTGTTCCTCGAGCAACAGTTTTATTTCCTCAAGATGCTGGTTGTGTTTTACCAATAGCTCCTCTTTTTCAGCTCCATCGGCTTTGCTGTAGGCTAAACACTCGTCGATATGTTAAATTCATTCCTGAATATTCTGTTGTACATTTTGTAGTTACCGCACGTACGCCGCGGCTCACCATCCGCCGAACATTCACTACTCCTTCTCCTCCCTCCGTATTCGTTCACGTAATCACGGTGCAGATCTCTGATGGTTTTGCCGCGATATATATAGATTCGTCCCGACGCGTAGGCTGGCGCCGCTATGCCCATATGACAATTTTCTATTTTTGGAATCGACCTAATGTGCTCTCGAATATCGTCCTTGATAAGACTACCGATGGACTTCGGACGTTTTTCTCGCAAGTTTGTGGCGGCGTTGACCCTCCCACTATCGTTTTTCCTTTCGATCGCAGTCCTGATGGGTCTATCCGTGATATGGAGAGTTTTCTTGAAAAAAATCTTGCATACGCGAACGCGCTCGCTGTCGACCTCGAAGTAAAATGCGTTTTTAAACCCTCTTTTGCGGCCGCAACGCGTGACGTCATCTACATCTTTCTTCGGCACAATGGGTTTTGTGTGAGACGCGATGAATTCTCGTCGACGAGCTGCGCTTGCTAGCTTCCAGTACGCGTCGCAAACTCCTTTAGCGATTTTAGGAGGCACATTTTGGGAACACCGGAATCTGCATTTCGCTCCACAAACTGGCCCCATTTCACCTAAAGTGATATCGGTAATGATACTAGTAAGTAAAGAATAAATAACTTTACCTCTCATGATTCAACAAACAGTAAAGAATAGTAATCTTTAATTTATAGATAATTATTTGGTTTCAGTAAAAAAATAAAGACTTTGGAGAAATACTCTTTATCGTATGAGTATTCCATTTTAACTAAGTTATTTTAAATAAATTAAAACTTGAACTAACGTTATAAAATTTAAAAGAAGAGCTGGTATGTTATGATTATGTGCTGAAAATAATAGAACACATAAAGAACTGTTTATTAAAAGTAGCAACACTATTTCAAAAGTCAATTACAATAACAACAACAAAACAAATTTATAATACTTTTAGCAGCAGCTTTTTCTCTGTGATTTTTAGATTTTCCATAGACCTTTGACTTATATCGGTTCCCGTTGAGACGTCTGTGTGGGAGTTAAGTGATAATTTATAGCAAAGGGTGTTTTTGCAATCAAAGTACCGATCGTTTTTGGTTTTCCACACTGGCTGTCCACTATAGCCTGCTAGTATCATACACAGAATCTAAAAGCAGTAACCTTTCGCCTGTTACCAAACTAAACATCTCATTCCGATTCGCGACGTGCCATAAGCGACACCCTGATCAGTTTGTTATGGTCGAGGTCTAAGTGCAAATTCAAAAAAATTGATCTCCCCAAAAATTTACCTTGCTTCATTTTCTTTGAAGAATTTTAGATTTTAACACTAGACCTTCAAACTACCTGCAGGCCTTCGACTTATACTTAGACCGTCGACTTAGCATTTAGACCTTCGACTTAACGCAGACCTTCGACTTGGCATAGACCTTCGACTTGCAGACCTTCAAACTTACTACCAGACGCTGATCTTACTTAAACCTTCGACTTATACTTTTCGACTTAGCACTTGGACCTTCGACTTAACGCCCAGACGCTGACATACTTGGAGCCTTCAAACATCACTTGAGACCTTCGACAGCACTTGGACCTTCGACTTATACTTAGACTTCGACTTGTTTGTTACTTTCATCGACTTCTAGCTTCGTATATTTACCGAAAACTAATTATTACTGAAGAAATCTTTTTACTTTTGTTGAAAACAATTTAATAAAGAAAATGATTTCTATAGAATAAAGTAAGACAAGCCCATTGAACAAATTAAATATTATTTGAAGATAAGCACAAACAACCCATTTACTTCTCGTTAGGTGATTAAGCAAATTTTCGTTTCCTTAAGCAGTTTCAACGCTCCAAATATTACAAGTCAAAGTCTATAAAGTATTGATGGTACCCTCGTAGCCTGCATTTTTTTCACTTTGCTGACAGCCTTTATCACTGCCCATGCCGGTGCTATTATTGTCCTATTAGTAGTACCGTCTTTTCAATTCTGGACGACTTGTTTCAAACCACAGCAAAATAGACCAAATGGTAGAATCTAAAGACCACTTCGATCTTCGAGGGATAGCTCCGGCTATCTGTTCTAACGGGAATTCGCTCACCATCGTTTTCTTGGGTAGTGGAGTCAACAATTCCGTGAACGGTACTCCTTGGGCGCGGTGTTTCGAGCTGTCTGGATCAGCAAGTAGACAATGAGGTATAATTTCAAGTTTTAAAATCAAAAGTATTTGGAATTTGCATAGACTCGACTTGCCTTAGTTCAACAAACAGAAACAGACAAACAGTCAGGGGCCTAAATTCAAAGTTAGTACCAACCTCAACCACAACCAACCTAAAAACTAACATTCTATTAGAATGTAAAAGGCATTTATAAAATAATAAATTTGTTTTTAGTTTTTAGTTTTGCTTTAGCACCTTTCTCGAAAACAATAACTAGAAACTTAACTCCTCCATTTTTTAAAACAAATTTCTTACCCTGATTGGATAAAGGTTTGTTATTTTTATAACCTCATAGTTATCTGCGTGATATCATAACAAAAAATCAAAAATTTTTTTCCATTTTTAGAACGAACAAATATCTTACTAATTCCCCAAATATTTGTAGTTTTCTGTAGCTCTCAGTTTTAGGTTTTTTTACTATCAGACCTATTTGAAGTATGTTTGTATTCTGTTTGACCGTCCGATGAACGTTTCCGTTTGTTGTTTGAACAACTATGCCGGTCGAAGGTCCCAAAGTGCAAGAATTGAAAATAATTTCTGACTTTAAATTTTTTGGTTCAGCTTTCTCTGCGAAATTTCTAGTTTTCTATGAATACTGACTTACCATCAGTTCCTGACAGTCACCTTATGGGGTTAGTATTGGTTGCCCTGCCAAGATTGTTGCATGATCAAGTTGGGTGTTCGATTTCCTCAAGTGTCACCACCAGCTAGTGTCCTGCACAGGAATCCATAAAAACATTGAACATAAATGCCACTTTGGTATCAGCTCGCTTCAGCTCGATGCCAGTAACGTTTCAACGAGACTGATGTAAGTCAAAGATCTAAGTGTGAAAATCTCTAAAATCACAAAAATATTTCCCCCGATGATTTTCTGTTCAATTTTTTTCAGGTATAGATGCTGACACCTGCTAATAGTCCCAGATGGAAGCCATCACTATATGACTTGTCACCGTGGAACTTGCAATGGGTATCAAGAAAACTAGGATAGCTACAAGAAAACTAATAACATTCATGGAATCAGCGTTTTAAGAAAAATGAAAAAAGTTTTAAATTTTTGGATATTTATTTTCTCAAAAAACACAGCCTTCTAAGAAACAACTTAACATTCGGGAATCAATGGCCAAGAGAATTACATTCTAAATAATAAATTTTTTTTTGATTTTTGGGGCTATTTTATTTTTTCTCAAAACTATTAGATTTTAAATGAATATCAATTGTCATGCTTCCAATTATATTTAATTAGTCATAATAATTTTCTTATATAATTTTGTATATATTTTTTAAGAGACTATTTTATCATACAACATTTTTTAATTTTATGTAAGAGATAAAACTCATTCCATTTAAAATCAAAATTGTCGTGTAATTATTTTATTATTCTCCCAAAGTACAAAACTTACCAACATATTTTGTATCTCGAGTCATCAGTCAATTAAATGAATCCTCAGCAGGAAAAGTGAGTTTGATATATAATAGCCATCATATTTAAACTATATTTTGCATATCTTTAGAAATGAGCTTAACTCTCGAAGCATTCCTTTCAGGTTAATCCGATTTACTAGTAACTTACTATAATAGAAATCACATCTAATTACAAACATCTTAGCTTTGGATTTTCCTAAACATCTTCAACATTTGAAAATTATTTATGATATATCTTAAAATTGAGGTTGTTACCGGATACTTTTTTTATCGGCAATCATCGTGAGAGAAAAACAAATGGTTCTCACTTAACACAAAACGCAAGACTGAAAAGCGACGGAATTATTAACTCAGTTTCTTAGGTGTCTTAAATTGACCGTTTATGTATGAGATATGTTTCAATATCTGTTCTTTATATACCAGTAATTATTTCTCGTGTATATATATGACAACTCTGTTTCTTAATAAACATTTTAACTTCGAAAATTACCCTTTTGCTTTTAAATTTTCACACTTACGAAATTTAGAACTCTTAAAACAAGATAAATTTTTCCTAAAATCTTCAAATCAGCACTATCACAATCAATCAATTACTGTTGTCACATAATAATAATAATTATAACGGATATTATCAGCCAGTTGTTTGGATTATAAGTTTTGTCATTCCATTATACTGGCTATTTAAAAAAGCATACATTATATTAGCATTTCTTTACATTTGTTTTTTCATTTTGAAAACATATTTCGAATATTTCTAGTAGGTGTTATTAAAATTATACAGAGGTTGCTGTAAAATTAATAAGAGCTAAAATTTATACTTAATGAAGAAAATTTGGTAGGAGGTTGTTAAATTACGAGTCACACGATATCTTTTCCACCAAACATTTCGTAAAATAATAGGAAAAAATTTTTTCCCGAAAAGAAGTTTTCTAGTACATGTTCCCTTAAAATGACTTATAATTGAGTATACCCTAAGGCCTTATGTTATTTTATTAAAGAAAACATGTAAAGGATATTTTTTTTATATGTAGAACTTGCATATTATAAATAAAATTTAATTAATAATGATATAATAAATAAATAAATAAATAGTTATATTGGGTAAATTACATTAAGCACAAATATGTTTTATTTTGTATATTTGATATATTTGATATTATATAGCAATGCAACAGCAATTGTAAAATTACTTATATATATATATATATATATTATATATATATATATATATATTATAATATATATATATATATATATATAGTATATATAGTATATAATTATATATATATATATATTATATATAGATATATATATATATATATATATTATATATATATATATAATATATATATACCGTATATATATTATATATAGTATACCGACTCTCCAATCGGTGGTGGGACCATTCCCAGCCCACCACGTATATATATATATTATATATATAATATATATATAGTATATATATAATATATATATAATATATATATATTATATATATAATATATATATATTATATATACATATATATATATATATTAATATATATATATAATACTATATATATATATATATATAGTATATATATATATATATATATATATATATATATATATATAATATATATTATATAAGTATATATATATTATATGGAGAGTAAACGAGAAAATATTTTTTTAATTATATAGTATATATATATATATATATATATATATATAATATATATATTTATATATATATATATATATATATATATATATATATATATATATATATATATAATATATAGTATATATATATATATATATATATATATATATATATAGAAGTTTATATATATATATTATTATATATAAAGCTTGTGGATCAGAATTATATATATTTTTAACATTGGCCCTTTTATATGCTCTGTATTGTCCTTATTTTTTTAAGATATGATTATTCGATTAAAATTGTATTATAAATAGATTAATTAAAAAAATAATAAAAATAAAAATCTCTAAAATACTTTTTAAAATTTTACAAGCTCTAAAGTGGAAATTTTGAAGCGACTTCAGTAGTATGTACGGGATATTGCACGAAAATGACCTTGACCACCTACCTGCCCTATACCGACCTTGACCACCTGACCTATACCGATCTTGACCTTGACCATCCTGGACCTCTTTGGCCTTGACCGTGACTAACCTTGGCCTTAACTGACCTTGATTGACCTTGACCTTTTTTGACCTTGACCTTTTTCGGCAGCCCTAATTTTTTGGCAACCCTAATTTTTCGGCAACCCTAATTTTTTGGCAACCCTAATTTTCTGGCAACCCTAATTTTCTGGCACCCCTAATTTTTAGCGCCCTTTCGAAGAAAGGGCGTGCCAGACGGAGGCGAAGCCTCCGTCGTACGTATTGCCCCCCTATTTTACCCCACCCTAATTTTTTCGGCCATGGGTCAATTTTGACCCACGGTAATTTTTGATGGTCTTTTAGCGGGCTAGCCTTTTTGATGTCTTAACCTGTTGTTTCGAAATCCGCTGCACCCGCAGTGCGAAACGCCAAGCCGCCAGCCCGCCCACCGCGTTTTTCCGCCGCGTCGCGCTTCCCATCCACTAACCGTAGGTCACATCCGCACGCCTTGTGTCCCATCCCTCCTTGTATCCCGTCCCGCCATACCCGTCCCGCAACCCACACACACACACACACACACACACACCTGAGCCCACGTGTTCATGCACACACGAAAGCGTGTTTCCATGATCACTGGCATTCTTCCGACGGATCATTTACCCTACCTTTCATCTGTAAAATTCGAAACTCTTCTCCTTGTTTACCACTCCAAAAGCCTTATCGGTCTTGTTCTCAACCGCCTCGCGTTCGATCCGGGCCATATTCAAATAGAACTCGACCGCTCACCTCCAAGGCAAATCGACCTTTAGTCCACACATCTAAACGTGAGATCTGGTAATGAGATATTTTGAAATCAGGTTAATTTAAGCCGTGCCGTGGAAGCCTTAATTAATAATAATAATAATAATAATTTAATATATAATAATTTAATAATAATAATAATAATAATAATAATAATAATTAATAATAATAAATTAATAATTATAATATATATATATATATATATATATATAATAATATATTATATATAATATATATAAATTATAATAATAATTATAATTTATATATATATATATATATATATATATATATATATAGTATATATAAGGAAACGAAAGAAAGAGAGAGAGAGAGAAGAAAGAGAGAAGAAGAGAAGAGAGAGAGAGAGAGAGAACGAGAGAGAGACGAGAAGAGAGAGCAGGAGAGAGAGAGAGAGAGAGTACCACGTGGCCGATCCAACTATCACATAGTTAAAGCATTTACACTTTTAGACCTATTTGAGATACCGAAAATTTTACTTGAATCATTTTTATTTGAATTTTAATTATTTTAACTATTTTTATTTGAATTATTTTTATTATTTACGTATTTTAATTATTTTTTATTTTCTGTTATAACGTCTCTCGTCTTGAGATTCGCCATCTACAAAGTTACATTGAATAGAGAGGAGAGAATGAGAGAGACCGTGAGAGAGAGAGGAAGAGAGAGCACGAGAGAGAGAGAGAGAAGAGAGAGAGAGAGGGAAGAGAGAGGAGGGAGAGAGAGAGAGAGAGAGAGAGAGAGAGAGAGAGAGAGAGAGAGAGAGAGATTTTGTCTGCGTGCGCAGCATTTCGATTCATTTTCTTGCTATTAATGCTCCACATGATTAATACCGAATTTAATAATAATAATAATAAATAATAATAATAAATAATAAAAATAATATAATATAATAATAAATAATAATAATAATAATAATATAATAATAAATAATAATAATAATTATATATTATATATATATATATATATATATAATATATATATATATATATATATATATATATATAAATAAATATAAAATCTATAAAACCTTTATCTGTAATATATTTTAAATATATATATATATATATTATATATAAAATATATATATATATATAATATATATATATAATATATGCTTGCCAAGTAGAATCAAGCACTAAGATCCACGCGGTCAATTTATATACCACGTGTCGACAGATTGGTATATATATAATATATATATATAGTATATATATAAACACTCTTATTTTAAAAAAAAAAATATAATATATATATATATATATATATATATATATATATATATATATATATATATATATATATATATATATATATATAGGTATATATATATATTATATATATATATATATTATATATATATTCACCCCTACACACACACACATACCACAATCTCTT
>JABUQX010039961.1:0-20000 GCA_015478945.1 Trachelipus rathkii | reverse complement strand
TGTACGAGCAAGATTACACGTCTACCTAATTTTTTCCTATATTGTCCCTAGTCTCCTGTCTGTGGTCTTCTATAGAATTTAATTGGTCCTTCGTCATTATCACCATGCATGTAAAATTTAATAGAAGACACAAGGACAGCGAGACTAGGGAACAAAAATAAACAAATTACCGGTAGACCGTGTAACGTTCTTGCTCTGTAGAAAACATTGAACATTCTGCTAATGGTTTTGTAAAATATTTTGGACATAGTTTGAGAACAGGTTGCTTGAGTGTAGAACTCACACTTACAACATTTAAAGAAAGATTGCGAGATAGGTATTGGAGCGTTCGGCATCAAACCTTAATACGATTCTGACGCTAGCCAAAGTGGCCGGGTTTTCATTAGTTATTAAAGTACAACTGCATGTCTGTAAGCCTCCGAATGAATACTCAATAAACTATTTAAAGCTCTGTACCTCATTGTGAATAGCATGACCATCTAGCTATAGTTTATTGCTTTCGGTAGTAGTTGGCCCGACGTATATTCTATATATGTCCTTTGCTTTAGGAAAGTTGACAGGCCCTTATATGTGTGGCGTGTAGATTATATATGTTGCCATGGGCAGTATTTGCATAAATATTAGTTAAACTTGGACAGCTCCGATACGGGGCACCATGTGGCTTCACTAACTGCAGTCTCTGCTTCCTTTTCTCTATCGGAGTATACTACGAAACTGATAAAAATGGTGACTTTTCTGATGACAATGATAATGGTGTAAAAACAACGAAGAAATGCTTAGAGGTGTTTAAGCTGTCAAAACATAACCGCGCGCTAGATGTTCATTGCCTGATTACAACATCCATGTGACAGACAACACAAAATTAGAAACTTTAGGCAACTCGAATGCAACTATATCTCTTTTAGATTGCCAAGGAAACTGCCACTACGCTTATTGTAAATAGAAAAAAGATTTTCTCAGACACAAAATCGGAGAAACTCTCCGGATGAAAGAGAAACCAAGTTCTACGTAGGAAAATTTCGAATGGGATGTTACGATCTGATGAAATTTTAAAACGCATTAAGAGGAGAACTCAATGGATAAATATTAAAAACCTTTTCAAAAACAACCTTAGATATTTCAAACTAGGAAGCCAATCGCAAATTTTGTCAATAAAATATGACCTTTATTTATGTCTTTAATATATAATCTCAAACACTCTATCCACATATGCTATTACATTGCATCTCCATAATTGAGTGACAGAAACTTCTCTTACATCATATTGAAAAATGTTCGAATGTTTGTTAGAAGGATTTTCAAACATCAACGAAACATTTTCAAACAATCTTTGAAGTTGCAACCAGAATTCGTGCTTCTGTAATCGAGAGAAATGATAACAGCCGCTTATGAGAATCAATTTAAAATGAAAAGATATCGGTGCAATTACAATTTATTCTTCTTGATTTTCACACCCTCTACCACCAGTATAAATCAAGATTCCATACTTATAATCTTATTGTAAAGGTTACTCATTCCATCGATAATCTCATTCAAAAAATTTGCTATTTTATAAACGTAAATTTGTCGCTGATGCAGTCATATTTGAATTGTTCAAGAATTGTGAGCATTAACCTCACTCCAAAACATGGAACCTCCCAAAAATATTTATTTCTCAACTCTGGCAAGCTTAAAACATACTTTTTCATTTCTACAAGAGAAGAAAACCTAACAGAACTGGAATTAATGAGTGTTCATCATAGCTTCATAATATAAATGAAGGAAGTTATCAATTTTTGTGTTGTTAAGCGATCAAATTAAGAATTTTAAATGAAAGTAAAATGATATATTTTTTTTTTTTCAAACACATCTCTAACATATCATTATGTTAATCCTCTTTATTGAATAATATAGTATATATATATACTATATATATATATATATATATATATATATATATATATATATGATACATATAATATATATACTATGATATAATATATATTACCGTAATATACTATAGTCATATATTATATACTATAACTATAATATATAATTAAATATATATTAATATATATAATACTATATAATATATAATATATAATATGATATATATATATATATTTTTCTATACTGCATTATTTTTTGCGATAGCGATAGTATTCATTATAAATTATCGAGAAACGTGTGTGTACATTACCTTACACATATATATATATCACTATATTTTTATTATATATAATATATATATATAACTAATATATATAATAATATACATATTTATATATATATATAATAAATATATATATATATATATTATCAGTGGACGTACCTGAAGAAATACACTCTGTAAGCAGTCTTATATATATATATATTATAAATATATATATAATATATAATATTATATTATTATTATATACATATATTATATAATATTATATATATATATATATATATATATATATATATATAGCTTAAAAAAACATCGAAAACATATTTTAAAATTAATACATACGATTTATTGGCTATGAAAGCTAGTTTTACATTATAATTTACCAAAACTTAATTTTAAAGCACATTCCAATTGAGAAATTGCTTAGGTCCTACCATTTTTTTAAAATAAAGGTGTAGTTTTATAGATAACTTTTAAGCGTTTTTTCTTCAAGATAAATCTATACTTACCCATTATGCATTATTTTCACATTGATTTATGTCATTAATGCTAAATACCACTAAATAGTTATATGTAAATTAATATTCAAGTCAGACAGATACAATTCGATACAAAGTTTCAAACAAACGTTGCCATAGCCACACATTTCGTACATATTTATGGGAAGAGAACGAAAGATTTCATATATTTTTTCGATTATTATAGGTAGGACAGACTAAATAATAAAGGAATTGCATGTAAAAAATGAAACATCATTCGTCCGCTCTGTAGCCAACAGAATTTACTCTTAAGCTCAGATTACCAGTTAGGAACGAGAATATTTAATATGAATTCACATACTTATTATAAGCAATTATTATTTGGTTGTTCTTTCTCTTATAATTTATGAGCCGAAAATAGCTGTCTTTATTTAAACTTTATCATAAAAACTTTAATAATTTCTGCTACTTTTACCCTATTAATAATTCAATTAATTAAAGCCTAAAACAAATATTGCGTCATTATATAATGTATGATATACCATATATAATATATATATATAATATATGATTATATATACCTATATATATGATATATACTCAATTTATTATAATACTAATATTATATATATATATAATAATATATTATAGACTATATAAATATACTATCATATACTAAATATAATTATAATTTTGCATACATATAATTTTTCAGAGGGTGAAGTACGGCAAGTGGTTCTCGCACGTCTGTAATTTCAAAAGAGATGGAGTCCAGAGTCAGGTTAATTTTGAGAGGTGATAAAGTCGAAGTCAGAAAATATTTGAAAACTATTCCAGCAACCCTGGTGGCAAACGCCTACAGGAGGATCGGTGAGACAAGAGAAAGGAATAAGAAATCTCTGTATATATAAATACCTTTAAAAAGCACAGAATTTATCATTGGAACGATTTTAAAAACAGTAGAAAAACAGAGACAGTAAGAAGCCACGTATGTTCTATCGACGAGACCGTATGACTGTGATACTAAGATAGAAGCTTCACTACTCCCCACCTCTGGTTAATTAATATCTTTCATATAAAATAAATTACAAGCTTTATTCTAAAAATAAATTATAAATAGCCAATACTTTCATAAGTATTTGTATACTAGTACAGAAGCGTACATCGCAGCACAACAAAATACAGTGCAAGCTTCCAATTTCAATTGATACGCAAAATATTTTCCATTTTGACTAGTTTGTTCCATGTGATATAAAACCAGTGCTGTTTAATCTAAGGGTAAAGTATCGGATACCTAAAAAACAGGTTAGTAAAAAAATTAACCTAGCTCAAACTACCATATATCATATGCCATATATGTATGTTAATTATTAAAGTCTCCCATGTGACAGGGTTATTTCTTCTTTCGTGGAAGATTTTCTTCATTTGGTATCATTTCAGAATATATATTATATAATATAATATATATATATATATATATATATATATAATATATATAGTATCTATATAGATATATATATATATATATATATATATAATATATTATAATATATATCAGGGGCGGCTTTTGGGGCCTTGTTGCAGGTTTGCGCAACCAACATTTTATACAACTAGCAGCTAGGGTGCAACTATTTATTATTTTTTATTCTTTAATTTTTTTTAATAGGAAAAGATTAAAGGAAATTAAATTACATCTATATTATGAATAACATCCCATGATTGATTATGTCACTGAAATAAAAGCCGTGCAGTGAATAGCTGTTATGCAAAGATGGCAAACCAATATGATTGTTTCAGACACTTTACAAACATGTCAATTAAATTTTGAACGAGAAGAATGTGTGTGAAAACATACCGCGTCAACGTTTTATACCTACAACAGGTGGTTGTATATGAAGAACAACCGCTTGTTTTTCTTAACATTGGACCCTACCCTTAATAACTGAAATTCAAATTGCATGTACGAAGCAATTATAAAATTAGCGATCAACATGTCATAATTGATCGTCCCGCAAAAACGATACATTTTGCATAGGTTGCAATTTACTTGATTTTAGTCAGTTTTACTTTCGAAGCGTTAGTGTGTAGTCTTGTATAGTTTTTTCAAAACTCTTGCCTTTATAATTAAATGAATGAATTCGTAAAAAAAAATAGATATAGTTATAATCTAGCATTTAAATAAATTTTATTATTTTTTTTTTTATTCAAAACAGTGGTTAAGTGAAATGAAGTTAAAATTAGACATATTCATATTATAGGCCTATTTATTATTATTATATTATATTATTATTTATTTTATTATTAATTATTATTATTAATTATTATTATTATATTATTATTTATTCTTATTATTTTATTATATTTAAGAAATATGATTTTTAATATATTTATTTAGTCTTGGGCAGATCTAATTTTATGTATCGCGATTTTATTTGATATTTAATATTAATAAAAAAAATTCTATTTCCATTATATATATTATATATATATATATATATATAAATATATATAATTTATATATAATATATATATATATATATATATATATATATATATAATAGATATATATTTGTGTGTGTGAAATTTCAGATGCAACCACCTATCTATAAATTGTACGACGAGCCGCCCCTATATATATATATATATTCTTTCTTTCTTTATCTTCCTTCTTTGCCCAAGACTGGGGGTAAGGTGCGTATCATGCATCGAAAAAAAAGCAGTGCAAGAATATGACCAAAAGTCGAAAGGAAGCCCAGCCTTACCGCCCCCTCTGTACATTAATTAGTAAGAACAATTCGTCACAGACAGAAAATACACCCTAGAGCTTCATGGACGGACCCTCACTATGGTAAATCGTCAATGTAAAGGGTTCATCCCTTGGCCCAGGTGGACACAACCATGCCCCCATAACAAAACCCCTCCATTCGCTCCTATTATGCACCTTTATCTCGCATCTCCAAAACTCACATTTCTCTCTTTCAACATCGTTCACCGACTCAATCCACTTTCTCTTAAGTCTCCCAGGCGGTCGGTTCCACACACTCGCCACTATACACCGCTTAACCAACCCTATCATCCATTCTTCCACATGACCAAACCATCTAACATACTTTCATTTATTCTCTCATTTACCCTCTCACACCACACAACTCTCTAATGAATTCATTCCTCATTTTTCTCAATTCTTCTTACACCTAACGCACTTGCCTAAGATTGTCCATCTGAACACATGGACTTTAGATCTATACTTCTTATCTCAAACCATAGGTCTCACTACTATAAATAACACAGGTAACAACATTACCCTCATAAAAGCCTAGCACACTCAAGACTTGTCCCTTTACATTCACCAACGATTTAATTGAACCCAGCCACCTTCCTGCCATCACAACTTTCATACAACACTTGCATCATCCGTTCCCTTCTCATCCAAACACATACATCCTAAATATTTTTAAACTCAGACACTTGTTACATTATTATCTAAATATATATATATATATATATATAGATATAATATATATATATATATATATATATATATATATATATATATATATATATAGTATATATATATATATATATAATATAAATTTTTTTTTTTACACGCAACAAAACCAAACCAATACCAGACTATATATATATATACCTATATATAATATGATATATAATATAATATACTATAAACACTATTATATATAATATACTATAACGTAATACTATAATTAAGATACTATATACATATATATACGACATATATTATCATATAGTATCACTCAAGAATAATAATTGGTTCTTATTTAGAAACTCATTCCCCGAATAGGGATCTGCCTGAGTAATCGCTGTCACAAAAAAATCACTACTAACTACCGCTATATATATACCTACCCCTAACTATATATATATATAAAACTCCACCCAAATCACCAACAGAAAATATATATAATATAATATAATAATATACTATAATATAATATATACATCGATACTATATATATATACCATATAATATACCATATATATAGTTATATATATAATATATATATATAATAATATATATATATTAATATATATATAATATATATAATATTATATATATATTATATATATATATTATATATATATTATATTAATGATCAGACGGAGGCCGGGATGGTGATTGGTTGGATCTTGAAGTTGTGTACTAAAGCGTTTTATAGAGGGTATAGTTCAAGGAGTTTGAGGAGAGCCGTAATAGTACCCCTATTAAGGTAAGGGATCAAAGAGGACTGTAGAAAATTATTAGGCGAAATAAGTTTAATGAATGTTAGTACGGAAGGTATATGCTGGTATTTTGTCGAAAGAGTGCGTCCGAGTGACTGAAGGGACTGATTGGTGACGAACAAGGGATTTAGGAGTGGTAGAGGATGTAGGGATCCAAATCTTTACATTGAAACAATTGAGAGAAGAAGAATAAATTTTTTTAGGTTTTATGGATTTGCAACAGGCGTAATGATAGAGTTAATAGAGAAGCTTCTATGGCAGGTGTTTAGTGATATTGGTGTTGGTGGTAGGCTTCCTAATGAACTCAAAAGTATGTATGACGATTAGTGAAGCGTCGTGTAAGAATAAATCGGCTTCAATGCGGTGATTGCGTTTAGCGTTAATAGCGGAGTGAGACAGGGTTGTGTTATATGTCTCCTTTGTTATTTACTTTGTATAGGATGGGGTTATGAAAGAATTCGAGGTGGGATGGCAGGAAATGGGTTAGAATGAATAGAGAATGGAGATGAGTGAGGGTGCCCTACCTATTATCTCAAACTCTCTTCAGCCACACAAAACCAAATACATCCGCCATTTAAATAGGATAGGGCACACCTCCACTCATCTCCATTCTCTATCATTCTAACCATTTCCTGCCATCCCCACCTCGAATTCTGTCCTATCATAACCCCATCCATATACAAATAAAATAACCAAGAGACATAACACATCCCTTTTCTTACTCCGCTATTAATCCTAAACCAATCACCAATTGACCCATTATTCTTAAACACCTTCCACTATCGTCATACATACTTTGATTCCTTCAGACAGCTTACCACCAAAACCAAATATCACTAACACCTGACCATAAAGCTTTCCCCAATTAACTCGTTATCATACGCCTGTTGCACAATCCATAAAACCTAATACAACTTATTATTCCTTCTTCTCCCTCAATTTGTTTCAACTGTAAAGATTTGCATCCCACAATCCGTACCACTCCTAAAGCCACCTTGTTCTTCACCAATTGGCCAAACAGTCACTCGACGCACTCTTTCGACCAGAAATACAGCATATAACTTCCTACAACATTCAATAAACTTATTCCCCCTACTAATTTCTTACAGTTTCCTCTTTAGATCCCTGTACCCTTTAATAGGAGGTAATATTTACCGCTTCTCTCAGATCCCTTGGCAAACTAATACCCTCTAATAAACGCTTTAGTGACACACGTTCAAATCCATCAATCACCATCTCGCCGTCCGTGGGCTTGACAATATACATATATATATACTATTATATATATATATATATATATATATATAATATAGCTATATATATATTACTATACTATATATAATATACATACATACTAATATATATATACCTATATATATATTATTATCAACTATATTATATATATATACTATATATATAATAATATATAATATATATACTATATATAATGATATAATATATATACTATAATTATTATATATACTATAGATACATACACGGTATTATACTATAGATATATAATATATATATATATAATACCTATATGATTATATATATATATAGATATATATATATAATATATATATACTATATATATATATATATATATACCATACACTGCAATATTAGTATATATATAATATAGATATATATATATATATATATATATAATAATATATATATATATAATATATTATATATAATATTATAATATATAATATACGGTATTATATACTATATATATATATATTATATATAATATCATATATATATATAAATAATACTTATATATATATATATATAATATATTATATACATATATAATAATTGAAATAACTTAATAATAATTATATTTACTAAACTTAGTAATAATTAGGTAATAATTAGAATTAATAACTAATTTAAATAAAAATAATAATTAAAAACGCAACTTGTGCCTAAAAGAATCAAAAATTGATTTTTCAAAATCCTGATAATACAGTATATAATATAATTTAAATATATTAATTAAACTAAATAATAATTATATATTAAAATATGATATTCAATTCAGTAATTAATATACTAATTTTAAAAAAAATCAAAAAAATCAATGTAACTAAAAAAATAATAATAAACAAAATTTGATTTTTGTATAAAAAAAATCAAAAAAAATCACCAAATGTATATTTTCTTAGAGAAAATAAATTAAAATTTAAATAATGTCAACCATTCGACCAATGAAGATTTCCACTCTTTTACACTTAAAAAAACAAACGTTAAGTTCTTTTAACAGTCTAAAAAGAGGCAATGTTATTTAAAAATAATGTCTATCAATGAGACTGTATTTTAGTTTCTCTTAAATGAATTTTATGAAAGATTCGAGTTTTCTTTTCCGTCAAATATTCAATTTATTGTTGTGTTTGTCAATGTCAACCCATTTTATTGAAAGTTCGTAATGCCGAATGAAACCTTTAGAACAATGAAAGTAATCTCCATAATTAGTAGTAATCCCATAATAAATGATTCTATTTTTAAGGCAATTTTGAATAAAACAACAACAACTTATATTTGTGATCTCATAATAAAAATTTCAAAGCTTTCCTTCAATTAAGCTTAATAATATATTCGTAAATTCAAAAAGTTTAATAATAATCCCTCTTGCTAATATAGCACAAAAATATTTGGGAAAATTTTCAAGTCCTAGATCAGCTTTAATGAGTAGTCTCTCTTTTAACCTGTCATGAATGTCTGTTCATATAAGAATATGCTGACATCATCAAATTTCTTGCGTAAATTTAACTTCAAAAATCTTATTCATTTTTAAGGGAATCCTTTTCTAAAACTCACTTCGTTTCTTTGTAGAGAAAAACAAAACAATTAAAAGCTCTTCAATTTCATCCCACTTGTTTTCCATTACAAAATATTCAAATGATGTCAATGCTTCTATAAAAGTAATTTTCCTTGTGACTTTTTATTCATTCTCAGACAAGAAAACACACTGAAATTATTTATATCGACTAATTTAGTATTTCTTTTTCTTATTAATGAAATATACAATTTAAGTACTTCCTCTGCCAAAGCGCGTTCATTTGAGCAAATTACTTGAGAATCGCTCTGTTTAGCCATTTACCAATATATAAAAAAAGCGGAAATTCACATTCTTTGTTCATTAACACAGAGTTTTTAAAGTCCATCAACTTCCGACTCTGTCAATTCGTTACCTATTGAGAAATTCCCGATCAATTTGATATAGGTTGTCATTTCTCCATAGCAAAACATTTATAGGACTTATGCGCTCCAAGCAGCTAAATGCAAGTTGTCTTTAAAATCTTGCATTCTTCATCAGAGGAGAGACGCTCCATTTAACAATTCTTTAAGCAAACTTAAATCTTTGTTAAAAAGAGACCCCATAAGCGATGTTTGTCAAAATCCAATCTTTTTTAACTTTCGATTTCGATCTGAAGAAAATCCCCACTTTAAAAAGGAACTTATTCTTTCAACAATCTCCGATTGAAGTAAGAACCTTGAAAAAAATTTCAAATACTGAAATTGAAAGTTTCTTATATAATCTTTAATTCTGTCTGAACGAAGACCCATTCCAAAAACTCTTCAATACATTTTAAATTGTCGAAGCTTAAGTAAGGAAAATTCCCTGGTTCCACATAGTCACTTAAAAATAAACTTTGCTGCCATTCTTTAATCTCCTCGGCACACAAAGCCCAATTCAGCGAATATTTTGACCTCTTTAACTACTATCTAGAATTAAGCACCATAGAGCATCATTTGCATATTTATCATCAAACAGTCCCTTTTTGAAACTTGTAATTCTTTCTTTCGGTACACAAAGATCAATAAAAAATTCAAGTCTTCTTAGATCACACTCACCAAACGCTATTCCACCTATTTGATTCCCTCTAGTTCTCACAAAAGCAGATTTCTCTTCTAAGGTTGCACTTTCAAAAATCAGTCGTAAAATTTTCTCATCTTCAATGGTAAATGAAGATTTAAAAATATCACATATTACCGACCATCTACCTAACCATTCTAAATCTGATTCAAATCTCCGATAATCATGTTGCTCTTCCTCAGTAAGCAAATTAAAATCATTATCTATATCTATAACTTCATAAAGAAAAAAAAACCTTTTTAAAGATAAATCACTTTGCATCCAAAAGTCTCTCAAAATGTTATGATAATCACATAATTTACTACTAGATGATACCTTCACCAAACCAACTATCCTTCTGAGCAGCAAACAAAACATATTTTTCGGTAATATATCCAAATATCGATTCACTATGTCCATAAAAAAGTTTTGATAAGGCCAACTTAATAAATGAAACAATACCAAATGCAACATATCTCGCTGGAAGAATACTCTTAACTGCTCCTCATCTAAACGACGAAGCAAAAATATTACTATTTCAATATAAGGCTGAAATGGTAAATTTATCTGTAGGGTAAAATAAGTAGGCGTTGAACCATATTGAGTATGCTCAAAACTCTCCATATTACTTATAAAATACTTCAAATTATTTCCGCAAAAAATCAAAGCCTCCTTTATTTCTAACTCATCTAGCTCTTCAAAGCAGTTTTTAAATGACACATCCTTTACTACATATTTTTCATTCATAAAAGACTTCTTAATTTTGCATAATGAAAAACTGTCCCCTTCTTCCATTATAATTTGGAGTTCTCCCAACAAAGAGTGGGACCATAAATCGACCATCTCATTGTTCCCACCGATGCCTAAACCATGTTTATAAACTCCATTTTCAATCTTAGGCCTCTCGTCTTCTGATAGTTGCTTCCACAAACCAGGAATGGAATCAGAAAAACAGTAATAGCAAGCCAAACAAAATTTAAGGGATGGGCTTATTTCATTATCCTTTAAAATCTCCCTTGCAGCCTTTTCTTTATTAATTATTCCTTTTGATGTAAAAAAGGAACTTCTGAGGAAGTAACAACTATAATCCACAGGCAAATCAAATACTTCCTTATGAAATTTTGCCCATTCTATAGATTGTGATAGGCAAAATATAACTACAGATGTTGGTATTTTTTCTCGCAACCCAAAAGGCAATTTCTTCAATGTATTTAATATTTTCTCCTCCACAATTATAAACCAATCTTTAGTTTCACGAGATCTATGCAAGAAGTCAAGATCTGGCAGCTTTAAAATTTCCTTTTTAAACTCTAATTTGTTTGCAAGGGCAATGGCTATTTGAATTCCACAAAGGTCTTCCAAACGAGAAACCATTTCTGAAAAAAATAAATAAATATATAAATAGATAAAATATATATGAGTTCATTAACGAATGTAAAACATTTTAAAAAAAAAAAATATATATATATATATATATATATATTATAAATATATATATATAATATCTATATATATATATATATTATATATTATATATATATATAATTATTATATATATATATTATATATATTATATATTATATAATAATATATATATATATATAGATAATATATATATAATATATATATATATAATTAATAATATATATTATATATATATATATATGTAATATATATATATATATATATATATATATATATATATATATATATATATAATATATATATATATATATATATATATATATATATATATATATATATTATATTGACGACGACGATGAGATTATAGTAAATTTGCAATGACGATTATTGAAAACTATATTTTATCAAGGAGCAATATACCAAGTTGAAATTTTCAAATTCCCTGTGTTTTCCCTGTTTTTCCCTGTTCCTCCAAAATTTTCCCTGGACTAAAATAAATGATAAAAAAACATCATTTTATCTTTGTTATCAATAAGGAAAAGTGAAAAAATGAAAGCCCTCCAGAGCCCACCCTCTCTCAGCTGCTAATTTCCTTTTTTTTTTTTTTTGTTCACCTTCCAGAGTTTCTGCTTCTTTGGCACATAGTTTTCTTTTTAAGCATGCCTTATACTCTGAAGAAGCATTGCGGCAGTATGACATCATCTCATTTATAATACAATAATCAACCCCTCCAGTATTTTTCATTTCTTCAGCAATAACTCTTTTAGCAACAATTGGATCTTTCACGCAAATTGTCTTGTAGACAACTGTTTGTTTGGTCGAGAAACCTCTCTTCTCTACCAGAAGCATATTCCATAAAATTAAAGAAATGAATCATGTTACAAAGTTTTTTGTTTCTTTTTGAATGTTTACATTTTTAAAAATTTCTATGAAAAGTTGATTGAGTCTATCTTCCTTCTCATCAAAATTTTTCAGAAGTTCAAGGACATAGGAATTAGATATCAAGAGTTCATATAATCCTCTTTGATTATATCAGCCGTCGAACCATCAATTCGCTTGATATCAATGAATTTTTCAACACATATATTAATTCTTTCAGAGTTATTAGAAAGCATTACCTTCGGTGACAAACAACTTAATGCCTTTGTGATGGAATATTTAAGAGAACTTCTTTCTACTAACTTCTGGATAAGTACTTGCAAGAATAACATACAATCTTCTCTAAATTTAAAATTTCTAGAGTTTGCAGCCTTTGAGGTGCATTCCTAATTCCATCTTTTGCTGTATGATACAGGTCCATATTTTCTGCATTAATGAATTTTTTTTATCTTTACTGTCGCTTTTCACTTACATCTTTCTCATTATAAACCAATTAACTCCAGTGTTAGATTCTCTTCATTTAAGTTTTTAACTAAGTGACTGAGATCTTATACAAGAAGGGCGTTCAATGGGTCTTCACGTTTGCAAACTTCAATAGAAATGCCTTCCAACTGACGAGCTTACTGCTTGGAAAACCCAATATTGCATGTAATAAAGGATCCTTTAAATATGATTTTCACCTTTTCAAACACTTTTGAATTTTTCAATTCCCCAACTTCTTCCAAGTACTTTCGAAGTCTTGGAAGCAATCGAATGGCTGTTGTTGTGGCATTTTATATTTTCAACCCATCTTGTCAAACAAAATTTAGGAGGAAACTCTTCAGAGCCTGTTATTTTCATGAATGTTCCCCTTCTAGTTTTAAAATCGTTAAATAAATAATAAGAAGCCCTTAAGTATTCTAATAAATCCCACTTAGTAGCTTTATGACCAGATTTGAGAGCTCCATGGACAATATGCAAAGAGCAACTTCCAAATACAATCAATCTTGGAGCTTCAGAACAGGTATTTAATTCTGCTTTCAACAAAGACAACATTTTCCAGTTGACATTAGGTCCCTCCATTGAAATACTTGTCACTTTAATGAGGTCAACAGCTGACCCAAGCCCCTGCTTGAGATTTTCCAAAAGATTCTCAGCTCGAGTGTCGGTAAGGAACTGGTAAGATAGCGAGTGGTTATGAGACCCGTAGTTAAGTCTTCAAACCTCACATGTATATCCATTTGAGTCTTTGTGCAATTTATTAAAGCCTCATATAGGATTTGATATATAGAAGTATTTCTCAATACACCCGCATTTTTTTAGTAAATTAAGGAAGCTAACCAAATACACATAAATAAGAAAGTTTATCTTTGCTCACACCAAAAGGACTGAGCTATCTGCAAATCAGGAAACAATCTTACTATTGCTTTGCAACAATGAGAAACTTCTATTGGAAATATGGAGCTTGAATTAACAGTCAAAACCACATTATTCGCATCTTTTGCCTTGCTAAAGAGACATCCAAGGTAGAACCAACTGAGGCTCCCTGAGAACAAGAACTTGATGCAGAATTATTCGTTTGCAACTGTTTAGAATTAATTGAACAGTACCCAGTACTTTGCTTAACAAAATTGTTCATCATGTCCGGCGAGCTGGATTTTAAGCATTTAGTGATGCTCTGGTGTTTCTTGCTACTTGCATGACTTTAAATGGATCTTGTTGCCATATTGGAAAGGCAAAATTCTTTCTTGCAGTAGATGCACAAAGCGTAATGTTCCGATTTCGCTTCTCTGAGCCATTTTGACCATTCTGGATGCAGAGTGGAGTCCAGCCATTGCAAATTAAAACTGGCTTTATAATAGTTTTATGCCATCTAATATTTAAATATTATATATATATACCAAATTAATTCAATTCTGTAAAATAAAAAAGAGAAATTAGTTAAATGCGCTGATACTGCAGCTGAATAAATTTTAATAAAAATAATATTACAAAGATTCAATAACTCAAGAAGTATAAATTCTTAGGCGAAGAAAAAGTTGATATATAAATTTTTTACTTAATTTTACTCCATATTGGAACTTATCAACAATTTAAATTCTAAGTACTAGAAAGAGGAAAATCATGACATGATATTCTGTGCTCTTACTTTCCTACCTCTTTGCAAAGTACAAAACACCTTTCTAACATCCCTTGAGAAAACCGAGCTTTCTTAAGATCTTCCTTTTTAAGAGAATTTCAAAGTCAATATGTGCTTCACAATACTTCTTTAGGGGTTAAGCAAAAATGATGCCTGATATAAATTGGATAATTTTATTTTCCCTGTTTTCCCTGTTTTCCCTGCAGACTTTTCATTGTTTATGTGTTTTCCCTGTGGTAAGTACACTATGGGTTTATTTTTTCTGTTTTTTCTATATTTTTTTTATATATATATAATATATATATATATATATATATATATATATATATATATATATATATATATATATATATATTATATGATATAATATATATATATATATATATATATATATATATATATATTATATATATATTTATATTATATATATATATAATATATTTATATTATATATATATATATATATATATATATAGATATATATGAATATTATATATATATATATATATAATTTTCTTTCTTTATCACCATTCTTTTTTCCAAGATTGGGAGTAAGGTGCGCTACAAGCATCGAAAAGAAAAAGCAGTAGGAGAACATGGACAAATGTCGAAAAAGAAAGCCCGAGCCTTACCGCCCCCTCTGTGCCATTAATTAGTGAAAACTCGTCGCAATAGAAAATCACACCTAGAGCTTCATGGACGCGACGGCCACACTATTGGTAGTCGTTCAAGTGATAGGATTCACTCCCCTGGCCCACAACCATACCCCCTTACAACACCCCGCCATTCTATCCTATCATGCACCTTTCTTCTCGCCCTGCCAAACTCACATTTCTCTCCTGCAAAACATTCCTTTACTGACTCAATCCTATTCCCAACCGATCGGTTCCCAACACCACTCACACTATACATCCGCTACCAACCGATACCAATCATCCTTTCCATGAGACCAAACCATCTCAAACATACTTTCATTTTCTCTCATTTACCCTTTTATTCACACCACACAACTTCTAATACGTTCATCCTACTATCAATTCTTCTCACACCTAGCATGCCCCTAAGATTGTCCATCTGAACACACTTAACTTTAGATCTATACTTTTATTCCAGACCATAGTCTCACTACTGCACATTAACACGTAACAACATACACACATGTAAGACCCTAGCGCTACCTCAGACTTAGTCCTTTACATTCACCAACGATTAATTGCACCAGCAACTTCCTGCCATTCATAAACTTTCCTACTACCATCTGCAATCATCCGTTCCCTTCTCATCAACACATACCCTAAATATTTAAAACTCAGACACTTAGTTCCAGCTGCTCACCATCTAACATAGAACTTCTTACTGAGAACTGTCCTCACTCAAACCATAACCTTACTCTTATCTACGCTTTCCTTTCAAACCCCTCCTCTTACACACCCTGCCAAATCTCTCTTACCAAATCCTCTCAAACTTCTCTTCAGATTCACCGCAACACAGAACCAAATTCATCCGCATATAATTAGGTAGGGGCACCTCCACTCATCTCCATTTCCTTTTACGATATAGATATATATATATATATATATATATATATATATATATATAATATATATATATATATAATATATATATTATATATATAATATATATATATATCATATTATTAATTTTAAGCTACCATACACAAAAAAATAAAAAAAGTCTTACAGCGAGATACTTCTTAAAAGTAAAGTAAATAATATGAGTTTTCTAGACAAATAAATGACGAAAAATTAAGGAAGATCACAACATCAATCAATGAGACTTAAAAAAGCGTTTTCATTGCAAGTTAATTCTTCCAAATGAAAGTCGTTCTTATGCTAGTTTCTGATGACAAAATCAAATAAGACCATTCTTTTGAGTTTGTTTACACTTTACAGCACAGACACTAGGCTAATAATTTAGAATTTTTTAGTGTCTAATAATTTACTTTATATATATTAATTGATAAAATATTATATAATATTATATATAATATATATATATATATAATATTATATATATTATATTATATTTATAATATATTATATATTATTAATATATATATTATATTAATAGATATAATATATATAAGAAAATAAAGAAACTATTGTGGAAAGGTAAAGAATAAATTTCACTCCTCCTTCTTTGTTTTTCCCTGGGTTGATGGGTCGAACCAACGATGGTTAGCGACTGAGACGACAACTCGGACGCACCTCTACCGACTGAGTCATCCTCTAACCCAAAAAAGTTCAGTCGGTAGAGCGTTCGAGTATGTCGGTCTCAGTCGCAACATGCGTTGGTTCGACCCCAGAGGAGGCATTTTCTTTACTTCCACAATAGTTCTATTACTATACAAATTAAACTAGCGGTCTAATTGAAGTAGTTACATATATATACTATTACACCTATATAATATAATATATATATATATACCTATATATATTATATATATATAATATATATATATATATATATATATATATATATATATATATATATATCAGCCAGAGCTGAAAGAATGTCAGAAATAGCCGGGCCATATCGAAGAGCGATTGGGGGAGAGCCATTAGAACGCTTGGACATTCGCTGCATGACTTTCCATACCAAGGATAGAGGGGTCTCAGAAGTAACCCTAAAGTAAGTAAGTCCTAAAGTACGGCTTACGGGTGCGACAGTTTATGCAGCAAGATCTATCTGCAGAAGCCTTATAAATGATGCGGTTATTGACGGTTGGGTGTTTCTTAAAATATGAGAAAAGGTTACTCTTTCCCGGTGTGCCTGCGAAGTTCCCGAGACCACCAGGGATTGGTTGGTCTGTAGCTAGCAAAAGATCGAGGAATGTGGGCCGTTGCTGTTCCAAGAACGGTATAGGTAAAGTATCTGAAGGTATCCTCAATGGAGGGGAAGACCTTATTGCTTGGGTAAGCAGAAACAGCTGTTGCTGACTGGAAAGCAAGCCAATTAGCCCTGTCACACCGCCATTTCCAGCTCGGAGGCGGCGTTGGAGACGATGTAGTTTCTTCCAGAAATATCAGGTAGTGGTCGTTACCGCGTAGGTGGTCAAAGCGGAACCACTGAAAACGATCTATCACAGATATAGAACATAGAGACACATCTATGCAAGATGAGGAATTGGTATCTATCTGTGTTCATAAGTGGGGAGGCCCGTATTAATACAACTCATAGGAAAGGGAAGCAGCAGGTCAATGAGAGCGTTGGCATTAGAGGATGTGAACGTGTCCCCTCATAATGGGTGTCTGATATTAAAGTCCCCTAAAAGAACCACCGGAGTTGCCAGCTGCTTCAAGAGATCTTTTTGGTCAATCACAGTAGATCTACAACTGGGGGGTAAGTATAGGGAATAGGGAACAAATTGTGTAGGCCAGTCGACACGGCATGCAAGGGTGTAGTTAGGGGAAGAGGGGTTATGAGAGACCTGTCTATCAACAAGGATTCCCGCTCCCCCCTCGGTCATTAGTACCACAGTGAAAGGATTTCAGGGGAGATTGGTACTCGGACGGAGTAAGAAAATAAAGTCCGCATAGCTGTAATTCCTGAAGACAAATACACGCAAGCGTGTATATATTGATAAAAATAGTAAGCTCTTCAAAATTAGGGTAATACCCGCGGTAATTCCACTGCAAGAAATTGGCCATTATTGATGATTAAATTAATGTAATCAGTTGGACGATCGGTAACGATAGTTTCGATACGTTTGTGTGGGTCCTTGATATGACCAGGCAAAGAGACAGATAGCGAGGAAGAATCCTGATGAAGCACAATTTATCCCGGCGGCAAGAGCAAGTCATGAAGAATAGAGTATTGAGAATTTGTATTTAAGGGAAGTTCAAGAAGAAAGGACACATCTGAACATATTGTAAGTGATGAAACTACAACTATCCCCATTAGTACCTTCTCAAGTCATTTTCAGAAAGCTCAGAAGATGAGTATGAAAAGCTTCTAGATATTGAAGAGCTTAGTCGAAATCGTCGATTGATTCAAGAAAAAGGTCAAGGTCCTTCCTCATCCATGAACACAATATTCCATAACTTTAAACAAAATTTCTTTGCTGAAGAAATTGGTATAACTTGTATCTTTAAATTAGAAGAGGCCATCGAAAAGTATCCAGACTTTGTACAAGAAGCTGAAATTACTGTTACTGCTCTACCTCCAACACAAGTTAGCGTTGAACTGCTTTTTCTGCTCTTCGCATTATAAAATCAGACCTAAGAGGAAAAATGAAAGAGGACCTGGCAGATGCTATTCTATTTTTAAGAACTAATTCATTCAAAGAGTAGATTACACTAGATGTAAGTTCCTGTAACAGTTTATATATATATATATATATATTAGATATATACCTATAATTCTTTTGATATCTGACATCCTATATATATATATATATATATATATATATATATATATATATATATATATAACAACTTAATATATATATATATATATATAAAGATCGAGAGAGCACCAGTAGTTTATTTAAGTTTATCAAAGTTTTCTTGATAGCTTAAGTCTCTTAATTATAATATTTAATAATAATAAAAATTATTAAGACTTAAGAGTATATATTTTATTAATAGATATAGGAAAACATTTGTAGTTGGTGAAGATTTTTTAGCTTAAATAGCTGTTGTTCCATATATATATAACATATATATATATATATATATATATAACATATATATATATACTTATATACTTTTATATATATATATATATATATGAATTTATATTGGACTTGGTATCTCTATATATTTTTTTCATCTCAAATATATATATTTTATA
>JABUQX010039960.1:20000-32735 GCA_015478945.1 Trachelipus rathkii | reverse complement strand
AAAATGATATATATATATATATATATATAAATATATATTATATATATGTATAATATATATAAATATATATAACTATATATATATACTATATATATATATCATATATATATATATATATATATATATATATATTGGTAAAACTTTAAGTTTAAAAATTAATTTCATCTTCATATATATATATATATATATTATATATATATATATATATATTATATATATATATATATATATATATATATAAATATATATATTATATAAATATTATATATATATAAAATCTGCATCTGTACCTAGCAAAACCTTTATCCTAAAACCTTAGACTTTAAAAAGCCCGTACCAGTACGACCTATGTAGACGGGATCCGTCGTTTGCCGTTTTAGACCTTAGAACTAACCTAGCATTGATTCGTCGGTGGCCGTAAAACTAACCTAGTGTACCTAACCAAAACTTTTACTCATCAACCTACACTTAAAAAAGCCGTACAGTAACGACCTATCTAGAGGATCGTTCGGTTGCCGTAGGATCTCAGACCTAACCTAGATTGATTTGTCGTTGCCGTAAACCTAGACTCTAGTGTACCTAACCAAACTTTTTTTATGAAGCCTACACTTAAAAATCCGTACAGTATGACCTATTACGACGGATAGTCGTTGCCGATAGGACCCTAGACCTTAACCTTGATCTGATTGTCTTGTTTTCGTAAAGTAGGACCTAGTGTAGCCTAACCAAACTTTATCAACCCTACAATTAAAAGCCGTTACAGTACGACCAATCTAGACGGATCGTCGTTGCCGTAGGACTTACCTAACCTGTAGATTGATTGTCGTTTCCGTAAACCTAGACTAATGTAAACCTAACCAAACTCTTATCATAACCTACACTTAAAAAGCCGTACAGTACGACCTATTTAGACGGATCGTCGTTGCCGTAAGTAAACCTTGACCTAACCTAGATGGATTGTCATTGCCAGTAAACGTAGACCTAAGCTAGATAATTAAAAAGCGCATCACTGCTAGTTGGATATCTAACTATTGCGGCAAAAAATCAATATTTTGCACAACAGTATACTTGGGAGTCACATGTTACTATTAACATTAAATAAACTTTCCCTCCTATTTTCGTTAATTTCAATTCTTTCTTACACTTTCCACAAACCTTTTTATGTACTATGAAACAATCTTGCAAGAATGCTAAAACTGTAAAATCATTTTCAAAAAGTTGAAATAAATTTCTTTAACATAGGATACAAATTATGTTGGAAAACTCACACTTCGACTTAAAACATTAACACCGTTTCCTATTGTCATATATTAAATTATTTTCCTCTTGAAATGTTCCAATAGATACCCATATGAAATATAAGCCATTGTTTAACAACAATCTATTTTTTCTCAAATGGGGTTTCCTCGATAATTGCTAGTTAAATATTCGATAAAGATCGATTTGAGTTCAGAAAGATCTTAACTTTTATCCATATATCATATATATATATATAACTATTATATATTATATATATCTATTATATATATATATATATATATATATATATATACTATATCATACTTATATATATATATATATATATATATATATATTATATATATATATTATATATAATATATATATATATTATCATATATATGAATGTGTTATATTTATGTATATGCACATTTATAAGTAGCTGTATTTATTATGTTATGTGTCATTTCTGTATTATTATTATTTCATATTTATTTATAAAAAAAAAGAAGCCACATAGGCTCCGGTGGTAGATCACTCGCCAAACAAAGCGATGGTCCTAGGTACGCAACTGGTCTGGTGGGAGAATGTAGTTATTCTCTCCTTGGGCTTGGCTTCGTCCTTCTCGGACATCTAACTTTTGAGTAGCACCCCCTCCTGATTAAGGTTCTGCCCGTGAGCGGTTGTGTTTTTCTGTAAAATTATATATATAAAATAGTATATATATTATATATATCTATTGATATACACGGATATATATATATTATATATATAGATATATATTATTAAAATTTATATTATATAAATTTTATATTAATTTTTTAATATTTTTATAGGGTAAACTTGCTAAGTTGGTGGATTCTTTTAAGAGCAAGCACCCTATATAAGAGTTGGTAATTTTAGAAATCCTTATTTTGAAATGATGTTTTTTATCAACATAAGTAAAATTTATGAAAAAGTATAAACGTAATAAAAGTGCCTTCTGTGAGGATACTCTTCCAGGCGAGCCGTAGCCCTTCCGTAGAAATTTCCGCTCTTGCGACGAGCGTGTTAAATTTGGAGGATTCTGGGAGAGAGTATCTTGGTTCTTCTTGTTCATTTTCTGACTTCATGTATCTGCATGACTATCTGACTGAATTAGTATCTCCAAAAGAACGAGTTGTATATAATTTTCACTGACTTATGCTAAAATTTTGCTCGCGAAATCTTAGCATTAAGTACGAACATAAATAAAATTTTTTACAAAGTTAATGGAGTGCTACATATATATATATATATATATATATATATATATAATATATAGTATATACTATATATATATATATATATATATAGTTATTACTGCAAGCAAGTTCATAAAAAAAATATTTAAAAGATGGCATAAATTTCAATATCAAATGCATTTTAAATTTCAAATAAGATTAATAAAGATTCAAAAAATAATTTATTAAAAAGATTAAGTAAAAATAGAAGAAAAATCTCATTAATTATACATATTGCGTGACGCCAATACTTCTTAAGAGTATATGCGAAAATTGAAACAAAATATATATCAAACCAATTAAATGGGATTATTCCGGCATTGAAATTATAATATTAGATTTTTAGAAAAGAAACTAATTCCTTATATAAAAAAGTCCGGCTGGTTTGAGGACGGATATTGAAAATGATATCCGGCTGGAGCTTTTTAAATAGTAGGATATCTGGAGAGGAGGATACTGTTTTCATCATATAATATATATATATATATATATATTATATCCACGTATAACTATATATATATATATACTATCATATATATACTATACCATATTAGTATATTATATATATATATATGATATATATATTATATTATATTATATCTATATACTATATAGATAATAATTATATTATATATGTACTCTCTCAGTCGGAGCGATGTTATCCTGGACACAAACCACACACCAATCAGCCTGAGATAGGTGCGGACCACCCCGCTCTCTCTACTGTCTCATGCCAGTTACACAACTTGGCCACGCAGCCTACAATTGTAGCCCCCCCCCCCAACTACTCGTCGGCCATTCAGTGCATCTTGTTGGTTAACCTGTTCCCCTTTAGCCACCAATTTACCACTGTACTTTACAACCCTCAGTCCCAAGCATCAGTGTTACGCCTATAATAAGTCTTCACCGACTACTCTGCGCCAAAGAATCATATTACCATAGCCACCATCATTTCTAGATCCAACTGTTTTACTTTGTCACACGGTTGTTTAATTTGAGAGTATATACTTATATACTACGTATACTATATATAATATATATATATATATATATATATTAATATACTATATATATATAATATCATATCATATATACATTATATATATATAATATATATATATATATATATATACTTATATAATACTATCGTATCATCAAATGGAGGATAGATTGATGAGGAAAGGACTTGTAATTAATGCATTAAAGACATTAGTCATCTGGATAAAGAATAGAGTGAAAAAATTTGGATCTTGTGTCCTCGAGGAGTGACGAACATTCCGAACATGTCTTTTAAAACTTATAGTCTATTCTGCAGCATTGCGCATATGTCAGTGACACAGCCCATTAGTTATTCTGAAAGGATGTGATTAAGTCATAATATATACTATATATACGTATATATATAGTATATATATATATATAATATCATAATTATATTATATATATATACTATACTATATATATAATATATTATACTATATTCATATATATAGTATATACTTATTATAAATATACCTATATATTATACTATATATATACTCTATACTATTACTACTAAATAATATAACTATATACTATATTATATACATATATATATATATATAATATAGTATAATTATATATACATCATATATATATATATATATAGTGTGTGCTGTGTGATACACGGAACCCCTCACTACCCGCGGGGATGCCGTTTCAGGCCTCCCAGCGCGATTAGATGAACAATTCGCTAAATCAGCGAGAGAAAATACTATATCTCATTACTATAAATTTTTATAGTCTGTATATCATCACTGTCAAACCCTTCCGTATGGCATCATTATACTATATATATATATATTATATATACTATATTACTATATATATTATATATATATATATATATATATATTATACTATACCTATATTGATGTATATACTATAGTATCTATCATATAATTATATAGCCATAGGTCACGTGTCGACTTCCACATCGGGAAAACTACATAGCTCAGCGAGTCCTGGTCTTACAGTTACGTGGTATAGAAGAGAGACGAGAAGGAGAGAGAGAGAGCACGAGAGTGAGAGAGAGAGAGAGAGGAGAGAGAGAGAGAAAGAAGAGAAGAGAATTCCAAACCAACGCAGTAACTTACCAGCTGTACGCATACATATGTACCATAGGTTGCCTTATGTATCGGTACATGTATTCTTTACATATGTGTATATTTTTAAGCCTTCTTACTGTAAAACTATTTCAGTTGCTATCAATAGGTATATTACCATATAACAAAACTATATCAATATTCTATACAGTCATAAACCCACCCAATTTTAAGGATGCGACTATAGATACACGTATTGGAAAAAAACCGCGATGCACTGAAGCTGCGAAAAATGAACCGCGATGTACGCGAGGGATTACTATATATATATATATATATATATATTATATATACTATATATATATTAAATAATATATATAAATTATATTTATATATATATATATATATAATACTATATATATGATATTATATATATATAGTGTGTGAGCGGAGATTCGCGGCTTGAGGTACCTGACCTGACATAGGCAGTCCTTATTGTCGGTATCTTTTTAGCTCATCGTGGCCAAGTGGTCAACACACATGCTATTTCCGTCTGCGAGAGCCCGGGATCTAATCTAGTAAGTGAAAAATTCAACAAGAGTATTTTTATCAATACATATTGAGCTGCGGTTTATTTAAAAAGCAGTATTTACATCAATACAATAAATTCTCCGGTTATGAGTGTTCTCCTTACATGGCGTCTGTGTTGCCTTTGAACCGAGTGTTTGAGCGGAGATGGCAGTACAGGTACCGACCTGACAAGGCAGTCCGTTTGTCACTATCTTTTTAGCTCATTCGTGGCAAGTGGCAAAAACAGCTATCTCCGGTTGCGAGGGCCCGACTAATCCCTAAGTACAGTGAAAATCACTCAAGGAATATTTTTATCAATATATTATAATATATATATATATATACTATATATATAATTATATATATATATATTATATAGTATATATATATATATTATTCGTTGAGCCTCTCAGTTGGATATCCCTTGAGGTATGTTTTTGATTAAAACTTCAACTTCTGATTTCTTTTTTATACGTAATTGACAGGAGTTGAATAACAATTCTTCTATATTTATATATATATAATATATATAATATATATATATATATATATATATATATATATTCTATGTATTATTATAATTTTAAAAAATCAATTTATGGGAAAAAAAATATATAAATAATATGTATATTATATATATATATATATTACATTATATACTATATAATTACGAGTGTTGGGCCCGCAACCCAAAAATAATTGCGGCGCAATCGCAATCGCAATTCGTAAGAAATAATTGCGATCGCAACCGCAAACGCAATTGCGGTAGACCGCGAATTGCGGTCGCAACCGCAATTCGCAACCGCAACTATTGTACGTTAAATATACTAAAACAAGAGAAATTAATACTCCGCAGCAATTATATATTATATATATATATATATTATATATATTATATATAATAATATATATAATATTAATATATATATATATATTAAATATATATATATATATATATATATATAATATATATATATATATATATACTAATATATATTAGTGATGGACCTGATGTCAAAATTCTGACTGTTTGCGGTATGCGGGATGCGAATCTTAACAGGAGGAATAAGGATCCGGATTTGCGGATCTTAAAGTAGATGAGGATGCAGATGCGGATGCGATGCGCATGCGATGTTTACTCTTTGAGTTTGAATGAAAAATTATATATATATTAACTATATATATATATTTACTATATATATATATATATATATATATATATATATATATATATATAAGTATATATATATTATCAAAGCTGGCTCGGCTATTAATTTTTCGAGGTCCGTCATCGGCTATTCGGCTTTGCCACCTAACTAGTGCGTCGTCGGCTATCCGACTGCATTTTTGAAAACCTCAGTGCGGCATTAACTATGCGGCTATTCGGCTATCCTACGGCGATACCGTTAAATTACAAAGTAAACTTTTGCGCGATAACGAAAGCATGCCTTTACATTTTAAACCTTTTATAAGATAGTAAAACAGATTTATTTAATTTTTTTATTAAATGTTAACTACATAAATAGTTAAATACTTTCATAGCTATAGGTCCTCTTCCTCCTCCATGTCCTCCTGGCTAATCACTTCCTGCAGGAGGTCCATATTTCCTTTGAGGAAAAGAAGGTCCTCAAACCTTTCCTCCTTCAAGGACGATCTCTTGGCCCTGAGGATGTCCCCACCCGCGCTGAAGCACCTCTCCACAGCTGCTGAACTAGGAATGGGGGTATTATATTTTATAAATAGATCTATCCATATCTCCCTATGCTGGTTGGGGAAACAGGAACAGCTCGGATCTTCTTGAGAGGGCACCCACTCCTCCATGGACTTTCGTATGACGATTTCCACATCCTGTTGCTGGCTTGCTCTGCGTACCAATACTCTAGAAAACAATTTACTGAATAGGAGTGCGTCTGAATTGTGGGGTTCTTTTTCTGTTGGCTGGCCAAGCTGACGCTGCTGCTGTTTCTCAGTGGGTTTGATGGAGTCCCCTATCTTCCGGGTAATCCTGTCCCCGATCTCCTCCACCATGTCAGGTGCAATGCTTTCTAGGGCCTTAAGGGTGAAGGAGGGGTGAAGGGCAGTGGCCATAAGGAGATCCCTATTCTGAAAGAGGTGGCCAAACCTCTTTTCATAGCCACTGAGGAGGGCCTGTACTAGTGGCCTTGCATACACAAGATGAATATTTTCACTCTTCTCCTCAAGGCTGGTCTTCATCAACCAAAGTTGGGGTAGGAGGGTGCCCATGTATGCCCTTTTCTCCCCCTGAAGCATATCAAGACACTGCGCCACAGGCTGCATGACCAATGTGTACTCGTTCATGACCTGAAAGAGTGAAAATTAATATATTGCTTAGTTACGTAAGCATAATTGATTATTAATAAAAATACGGGAGCACGAGAGCGAGGTATCTGTATGGAATAGGGCGAATAGATCAAGAGTGAGGGTTGTACAGATGGACAATCTGAGGGCGTTCTTGGCAGTTAGGAGATTGGATAAGATGAGGAACGAGTTTATCATGGAAGCGTGTCTTGCGGGTAAGGGAAAAGACTGCCAAATTTGATGAGGATTTTGTAAGATGGTTTGGACATGTGGAGAAGGTGGAGAACACCATATTGGTTAAGAAAGTGTATAAGAGCACATGTGAGAGTGTTTTGCCTGTCGGACGACCGGAAAAAAAGGTGGATATATTCAGTTAGAGATTGTTTACGAAGTAGCGATATGAGTGTTGGGCAAGCAAGAGCGATGGTACAGGTACAGAACAGGGATTAATGGAGGGGGTTTGGGTTTGTGAGGAGATTTATAATTTAATAAATTTATTAAATTATAAATAAAAATATTAAAAGAGCAATTGCTACTTTAAAAATACTTTATATTTACCTCGACGTCTACCTCTGTGAGAGGGGAACCTCCCTTGGGCTGCTTGATGAGGATGGTGTTTATGGCATCCATTTGGTTTTCGACCCTTAAAACCTCCAGAAGGACCATCACACTATCATATAGGGAGTTCCATCTGCAGAAATAAATATAACTTTATATAAAATATCAAAAACTTATAAAATGAACTTGTCTATAATTAATCGGCAACAATTTCTTACGCTAAATTTCTTTTTTTAATAGTAACTACTACTACCTTGTCACCACAGGAGTCTTCAGTTTTCTTTTGGCGACAATCTTGATCTGGTTGGCCACCACTGGGGCCCTGTTCTGAAGGTTCCACAGGGCCTGGATCTTAGCTATGGTCCTCCTCCACTGTGAGCCCCCCTTGCTCCAGCCCTGTATATCACTCACATCTGTTGTCGCCAACAGATTGAGTGTGTGAGCACTGAAACAATAAGATATTTAATTCAAGAAATTCAAAGATTATTAGTTAAATCTTAAATGACAAATCTTTATTTGTTAATACTTATTACTTAATAATATTATTAATATATATTAGTAGCATTTAGCACTAGTTTTCGCGAATTCTAAGTACCTGCAGCGGTGTTGAGGCGGCAGACTTGGGTTGTCACCCTCAGCCCTCAGGAGCTCCTGGAGATCCACAATCTCCAAGTCAGGATAATCAGGGTCCATAGGAAGGTTCTCCTGGTCCTGGTTGGACTCACCAAAGGCGTTGAAGGCTGCCACGTAGTTGGTGCCATTGTCCGTAGTGGTGGCCTTCACCTTACCGTGGATGCTAAACTCATGATGAATCTCTGTGATTAGTTTCCCCAGTAACTGGTGAGTTTGCCTTTCCTAAAGACAATAATTTTATTGTTTTAGTCTGTAAATTAAATAATATTTACACCTCATATGTTCTTATGGTTATGAGACTAAGGTATAAAATGACAAAATTTAACTTTTTAATTTTCTTACCTTCACCTCCCTGACCGCCAAAGTTGCATGGCACCTTTTGAGGTTGACCCTGTCAATCCAGTGGACTGTCATTCCCAAGAAGGACCTATTGTGGGCGGTCCAACTGTCGGCTGTAGTGGCCACCCACTTCTGGTGGAAGAGGTTGTTTATCAGTCGAGTCTTCCCCTTTTGCATCAGCTTTTCAATATCCCTGCTCAAAGTCCTCCTTGAGGTGGGATGAAACTCGGGATTAATGAGGTAAAACATCTCCTTCGTGTAAGGATCATCAGCTAAATCCAGTGGCATCATTGAATGAATGAACCACCTAATGATGAAAAAGTAATTAAGTTAATAAATCAATATATTTTAAATTTTTAATAAAAATATTTTTAAAACGTGAAGACGCTAAGTCGCTCATATACCTATTTAAAAAAAATTGAGTTCAATTAAAATAACTAATATTATGTTTCTGAATTTTTTCACCTGGTGTAACCTTGTCTTGCTCTCTGCTGGCTGAACTTTGACCTGAAGCTCTCATCCAGAGACATCTGACGCTTGCGAGACTCACTCTCCCTTGAACTGGAGCGACCGCGCTTGCTAAGCCCTTCAATGGCTGCAGAGAGGTGAGGGAGAAGGTCATTGTGCATCTGGTATATAAAAATAATACAAACTTTAATTACAAATTTTTTAATTTTCTTTGATAACATTTGTATAAAGTATCAAGACTTTATACAAGAGTGTTTAAATCTTGATAACTAATTAACTAGCAACACCAGTTAGTTGTTGTGATCTTATCTAAATTATTTAATTAATAATTATTTAAACTTACATGCTTGTAATGCTGCTTGAGGTGGGACCTTGTCTGGGTGCTGTAGGAAAGCCCCTTCTTCCCTTTGCAGGCAGGATGTTTACACTTGGCAACACCAGTGTGAATCTTCCTAAGAGACACCCCATCAACTTTCTCATCAGTCCTCAAAAATTTTTCAAAGATGAAGAAACTGAAATAAATAGAAGTTTTTAATTTTTTTGAATTTGACTATTGTAATTTCATATTTAAATGTTCAATCATGAAAAAATTCAAAAAAAGTTAATTTACTAGATTTTATTTAAAGATTTAATTTGGTTACTTTATAGTCTTTACTCTTTACTATGCTCTTTAGTCTTTAGTCTTTAGTCTTTACTATAGCATGGAGGCGAGTTTCTTACCTCTCAAGAGTGAGCAAATAGCTTTTCAACTCTTTGACGGCATCCTCGTTGCCCTCTTGGCCTTGGTTTCCAGGATCCCTCGTCTCCTCACAATCAAGGGTTACAGTGACAGGATCAGTAAGAGATCTTTGGCTGTCCATGTCACAGCTCTCATTTAAAATGGGAGAGCTGCTCCTTAAGCTACTACTGGCAGCGGCTGAACTGTCTCCAGAAACACCTCTGGTCCTAGTCACAAACTTATCCATGTATTTAATTATTTTAATAATTTATCTGCTCTTTATACTTTTTACAAATAATTTACTTACATTTCAGTATCTGATAAGTTACTAAACCTAATTAAATATAAATATATATATATATATATATATATAATATATATATATATATATATTATATATATTATATATATATAGTATATATATATATATTATATTATATATAGTTATAATATATATATATATATATATATATATATATATATTAATATATTAATATATATATATATATATTTAATATATATATATATATATATATAATATATTATATATTTTATATATATATACTATATATATATATATATAATATATATATATATATATTATATATATATATATATATATTATATTATATATATCATATATACACAGATATATAAAAACTGCATTTTATAGCATTAATTTGTTGTATGATAATTTACTAGTAATTAATTACTTAGTAACTAGTAACTACTAATCAGTAAATTAGTAATTATAATAATTATTACTTAATTACTTAGTAACATAATAATAATAATACCTAATTAATAAAATAATAACATGACAAGAACATCACAAAGGAATTTTGAATAAAACTGCGTGTTTAAAACAGGTTGCACTTTTCTTCTTTTAGCTTTTGACACATCTTATTCGTATTAGTATAGAACTAAGACTGAAAATATTATTACACACTTATCACTACAATGCCACGCCTTTTTCATACCAATATAAAACCCGTTTTCGAAAGTGACTTGTCATCAGGGAGAACGGAGTTAGGGTTCACTTAATTAATTTAAAAAAATTCCATAGCCGAAACGATAGCCGCGGAAAAATGCAGTGCGTCGTTGGCTTGTCCGACTATTTAAAAAAAAATTTCGGCTACGACTACGGCTATAAGAATTGATAGTGCGGCGTAGCCGATTAGCCGAATAGCCGAAAATCGTTGCGGCATGCCCAGCTATGATAATAAGTATATATGTATTACTTCTTTATATTTATAAATAGTATATATAATATATATATATATATTTATATATATATGATATATATATATATATTATATATATATAATATATATATATATATATATTAAATATATATATATATATATATTATATATATATTATTTACAGTTGTCAACCACCACCACCGTCCAGAGCCCTATTTCAAGAAAAGGAGGTTTGCACACTCAGATATTATTAACTAGGCAAACTACGCAGATGAGCACACGACGCAGGCTTTAAATGAGAGAAGATTAATTCAGCAGGAGAACACAACAAAGATGCGAAGAGAATTCCTCAGAAACAGAGGTGTCAGGAATGAAGGAAGCAACCGCAGCGAAAAAAGGCCTGGAGTTACCGATATCAACACAAAACTCATGCGCTATGAAACAGCACCCTTTTGCTACGAGGCGTCGCCTAAAGGTGTAGTACGCGAGGATAAGCTCCTCGAGCACCTGCCGCTGCGGTACTATAGAAAAGAAGATAAAGCAACCAACATCGCGCCGTAACAGATTAGAGGTTCAAGGAACTGGAAAGTGACAGAACAGTTATAGCCTTTTTGCTTCCTTTAACCTATTCAAAAGCCGGGTTGATGAAACACGAGCCCCCCCTGATATGAGAAGCAGTACTCCATACAAGGTGGATGAGGCCCTTTGTATAGCTGGAGCAACCGAGAAGAGGAAAAAAAGTCTCGCAGCCTGAACAGAACTCCCAGTTCTTTGAGGCCGCCCTAGCAACCGTGTGATGTGAGGTTTCCCAAGACATTTTTTTTTGTTCTATGTTAAGGCCAAGGATGTTTATATTGTCAACAGAGAGACGAGAGAACCGTCGAAAGAGATAGGAAAGTTGAAGGTGTTTTAGAGAGGGAAATTTGTAGGAGTTTGGTTTTAAAGAACTGAATTTCACAAGTTTGAGACGACCCCACCCGGAAACTCTATCCCAGATCAGCGAGAATAGATATCGGAAAGATTAAGACGAGAAACAATTCTAGGAGTAAAAGAAGGAGCAGAATTTGAAATGAGTTGAAGAATGAAGGGTCGAGTCATCGGCATACGAGCTGGATAGAGTTAGTATGTGGAGGTGAAAATCACTAATGAAAAAAGAACTAAATAGGTAGGAGATAAGACAGAAACCCTGAGGAACACCCACTTTTGACAGAAAAGAACAGCCGATATTGATCGAGTGATTTGAAAGAAAACTGGACATAAGTAAGCAAAGGAGAAGGAGGAAACCCCACAAGGAGAGGAGGCGGACGAGCAGTGACTTCGATTCATTACCCGTTCCAAAT
>JABUQX010039960.1:0-10000 GCA_015478945.1 Trachelipus rathkii | reverse complement strand
TAAAATCGTTTTGGATTGGCGTAACAAAAAAATAGAACATAAAAAAAATATTATTTACGATAATTAAATCAATTTCTCAGTTTTCTTTGAAAATATCAGGAAACTTATTGAATTATGTATGGAATATTCGTACTTTCAGTTTAATAATGCTTTTTATAAACAAAAGTTTAGTTTCAGTATGGGTTCCCCCTCTCCCCAATTATTAGCAATATATTCATGGAACTATTTGAAATAAATATATATTTTGAGAGAATGGTATAACATAAATAGTAATAATATATATATATATATTAAAAATATATATATTTTATTATATATTATATATATATAATATATTTATTTTTATATTTTACCACGGACCAAATCGGGGGAAGAAAGGTTACTATTTTAGTTTTTCCCGATCCAGTGGCCATCAATAGTGGAAGGTGATTACAGTTATCAGGGTGATAGTAACCCCAGCCTCAGTCTGAACCAAGTCAAGATATTCCAGCCATCAGTGGGCATGGCTAGGCTCTGGACTCACAGACCTTACTGTGCGTGAGGCGAAATAGGAATGTAGGTGTCTGTATGTGTAATAAAGGTATTGTACGTGTATGTGATTGGTAATGGATTGAGATGAGGGTGAGGAGTTTTTTATTGGGAGGAGAATTGTTGTTTTTTATTATAAATGACAACGATATACCGATAAACTATAATGAATTACACGAAATTACCTACAAACGGCAATTTCGTGTCGCTGGTGATAGTCGAAAGTACAAATCCCGTTTGACGAGGACTCGAACTCACGACCCTAAGCGTGCAAACCGGCTACCACCTCCGCCCACTAGTATATATATATATATATATAGTATATATATATATATATATATATATATATATATATATATATTATATATATATATATATATATGTTATATATATAATATATATATTATATATATATTATATATATATATATATATAATTATATTAATATGATATAATATATATATATATTATATATAATTATATAAATGATATGAATATATATATATATATATATATATATATATATTATAATAATATATATATTATATATATACTATATATAATATATATATATAATATATTCATATATATAATATATATATCCTGTAATATAAAATATATATATATCTATATAATATATATATATATATATATATAGTAATAATAGTATATATTATAATATATAATATATATTAATATATTATATATATATTTATTATATGATTATATATATTATATACTATATATTATATATATGTATATATATAATATATATTACTTATATATTATATATATATATAATATATAATATATATATATCAAAAAAATATATTTTTGAATTTGTCTCAGTATGTGTTTCACCTCTCCCAATTATTAGCAATATATTCATGGAGCTATTTGAAGTGAAATATATATTTTGTGAGAATGGTATACCGAACATTAAATGGTGGCGATATGTCGATGATGTATGTATATTACCAATCACTTCCCAAATAATGGTAGGACCCCACATGTTACTTATTTAATATTAATAATAAGCTACCATCCATCATTAAATTTACATTAGAGAGATCTGTTAATGGTAGACTGCCTTTTCTGGATATTAGGATAGATATTAATGACAACTCTCGCTCTGTTTTCTAGTATATCGCAAACCAATAATTTTCTAGTGCTATATTTACTGTCTCATAACTTTCCTATGCACAAAATATGCATTAAATTACGGGATAATTTCTGTAGATGGAATTTGAAAATACAGTAGGCCCTTGTTAATCTGCGTTATAAGTAAAAGAAAATTTAGGTAAAAAACCATGTTGTAGAACTTGTATTACCGGAATATAGCTAATAAACAAAAGCTTTTCATAAAAAAGCAAGAAAAAAGAATTATCTCATGGGAAACTCACTTAAAAAAAAAACATAAAAGGATGAAGTATGAGTGGTGTATTCCCTTAAATTATTGAACCTGAAAAACTAATAAAAATTTTATAAAAATTCAGGTATCAATAATTCAGCAGTTCGACACTCTTACGAAGATTTATGCAAAAATATCAATTTATAAAATGAAGATTGTAGATATAGGAATTTATAGTATAGCTTGAATAATTGTGATTGAAAATTTATTTCGGGAAACGATAATTTCAAAAGGCGATTTCATATCATATGTCTGTGATGTGGAATCGCAGCTCTGCTATATGTACCAGCATATGAATTGAGCACAATCATCCGATCAATAACGTAATCTGCTAAAAATAATTTTATCTTGCAATTGATGTGAACGAAAAGAAGAAATAATCTGGAATCATTTATATAAATAAAATTATCCAAAAATTTCAACAAAAAATCCTAGATAGAAATAAAAATTAATAAACATGTTAAATAATTTATTAATGGGGAAAAAAAAGTTATAAAGGGTCTCGAAATAAAACTATTAAGATGTCTTTGGAATCGAAACAAACAAAGTTGTCCATTAAATTATTTTTTTCAGCGTTTATATAAATTATATATATATCATATTATATATATATATAATATATATATATATATATATATAAGATTATATATATATATATACATATATATATATATTCATATATAATATATAATATATTATATATATAAATTATATAATATTATTATATATAAATATATATAATATATAATTAATATATTAGTATTATATATATAATTACATATAAATATAATATATATAATATAATTATTATATATATATATTATATATATTAATTATATAATTTTATATTATCTTAATATAAAATAATTATTATATATAATTAAAATATAATTATATATATAATATATAATATATATAATATATATATATATAATAAGTAAGTAACAATACAATTCGGGACAACGATGTACAAAATGACCGAAAGGTACCTTCCCATTTTGACCTTGGAGGCCCAATTGTTACCTGCCCTTTTACCTTTTTTGACTTTACCTTTTGCTGACCTTATGAGCCCAAAATTTTTACCTGACCTATGACCTTTTGGCCTTCACTCTTTTGGACTTTTACCTAATATTTTCGACCACCACTTTGGTCTTTCCAGGTCATTTTTTGGCTCACGGTAATTTTTGAGAACCCTAATTTTTTTTGAGAACCCTAATTTTTTAGAACCCTAATTTTGAGAACCCTAATTTTTTGAGAATCCATAATATTTTGAGTAAGCCCTAATTTATTGGGAAACCACTTCGAAGAAGGTTGCGCCAAACGGGTTGCAAGTCAGAACAACGTTCTGTACGTATTGCCCACCTATTTTGCTGCCCCCCTATTTTCGACACATTGGGTACCAATTTTTGCCCACGGTAAATTTATCTTCCTTTTGGGGGCTAGCCCGTTTTTTTTGATTCTAACCCTTGTATTGGACCAGTGATATGCGGCCTGACCATTGCCAGATACATGGGTCATTTTATTGCCACTGTATTGGTAATTTAGTACCCTTTGGGTCACTCCATGGGTCAATTTGGCCGCACCGTAAATATTTTGGGCTTTACCCTTTGGTCTTATCCTTTGGTTCAATTTATGGACCCACGGATAATTTTTGGCTACCCTTTGGTCTTTCATGGGGGTCAATTTTGGCCGACGGTAATTTTTTATTGCGCTACCCTTAGGTCTTCCATGGGTCATCTTTGACGCCCACAACCTATATTTATCTGGACCAACCCTTTGTCTTCATGGGATCAATTGTGGCCACAGCCAATTTTTTTGTCTCACACCATGGAGGAAACATTTCATCAATTATTCGTTACCATAACTTTTAACGTGTCCAGATCATTCTTATTCCTAACTTGAAACACCTACACACACACACAACCACACCACACCACCACACAACACTACAACACCATCACAATCACACACCCACAACCACTTAACCACTTATACCACATTCACTATGACACTTATACACACATCACTATGACACTTACATTTAACCTAAAGACACTACATTTACATCTTATACACACGTACAAACACACGCCCAATCCTTTGGTCTTCCATGGGTCAATTTGACCCACGGTACATTTTTCCGTCCTTCCATTTAGGAGGCTTAGCCCTTTTTTTGATTCTTTATACCTTGCTTGACGCATGAGTATTTCGGCCTTGACCGTGCCAATAATACCAGCGTCAATTTTGACCACGGATAACTTAGAATGCTTGATGGTTCCCGCAATCACACGTAAGACAGAGTCCTAGGATGTTCTATTAGTGTATTCTGATGATTTTCTAGGAGGCCAGGTGAGTGCCGAGAGCGAGTGTCATAGTGAGTGGCAATGAGTGCCCAATGAGTCCAATAGTGTAGGCCAATGAGTCAAAGTGAGTGCCACATCAGTGCCAATAGTGAGTGCACATAGTGCCAACTGAGTGCCACTTTTTTTCAAGCCTTTTCTAGTACCTCCCTGCAGCCTAGGAAAGTAGCCCTAATCATGGTGATCTACCCCTTAGGTTTATAAGGTATGAGGATATTTACGATTGGTGTATATTACATAGTTTGCTAGGATGTCTATCTACTATGAAGTTAGTCTTTTTCTAACACTTATCACACATTTACACTACGACACTTATACACACATTCACATATGACACTTATTGCACACTTATTGACACTTCATTAACCATTACACTTACACTTCACAACCCACCGACACAGATCACATTTACTACTATACACTCACACCACTCGTTATTTTGATGCATCAACTTGATGCCTCAACTTTTGATGCCTCAACCTTTGATGCCCCAGCATTGATGCCTCTACTTTGAAGGTTCATCTTTGATGAAATCATCTTTTGATGGTTCATCTTTGATACCACCTATATATTGCATTGATTCATCTATTTGGAATAGAAATTCACACTTGATGGCTCATCTCTACAGTCACAATCATAGAACAGAGTTAATATTTAATGTCTTCCCCTAGTTCATAATTGGAACACCAGGGCTCAGCGGCATGCGCCCTCCGCGAAAAGACAACCAGCCCCGCACCCGCAGGTGCGATCGCCGCGTTTCCCCGCCCGCATCGGTCCCCGCACCCCGCGATTCCCGCCCGCGCGTGCAGCCATCGCAGGGCGCTAATATTTCCGCGTTCCCGCCCGCCGCATGCGCGGCGCCATATTTCCGCGTTCCCGCCCGCCGCGTGCGCCCGCAGGCGCACAATTCCTTGCGAATGAAAAATATATAACTATAAGAATCATTCATTATTTATTTAACATATATTAACATTTTCAAAGAACTCTTTGTTAGAAACATACGACTTGTGGGGCTAATCGGTGTTTAGAATGCATACTTAATTATATATAAAACATTTTCGCGAACCCTAAAACTAGTAACTCATTACAAAGAGCTGCATTATTTAACACAATATATTTATTAACATTATTTTTTAATTAATATTTTTAATTTATATTTTTAAAAAATTGTATGTAAGAGAAAAAATCCAGGAGTGTCTGATATAATAATCATTTATTTTACTACTAATGTCACGAAATTAATTTAAAACATAACTTATTACTACCTTAAAGCAGTAATTCAGTAAATCAATAAGAGGTGTTGACCTAAGCACGAAGGGGATGGTATTAGTATGGCTTTTGTTTACGCTTTTACTGCTTTAAAACTCATGTTTACTGCATTTAACTCATGTTTTTACTTGCTTAACATCAATATGTTTTACTTGCTTTAACTCAAATATATTTATATAACATTACATACCTTAAAGAGTAAATCAGTAAATCAATAGAAGTGGTGTGACCTAGCAACATAGGGCTTAGTATGCTTTTGTTTTACTGCTTTATCTGCTATTTAAACTTCATGTACTGCTTTAACTATATGTTTTTACTGCTCTCTAACTACAATATTTTTTTTTGCATATTTACATACCTTATAACAGTAAATCAGTAAAATCTCACCTAAAGTTGCGACCTAAACACCAAAGGGAATTAAGTATGCTTTTATGTTTTACTGCTTTTAACTTTCTGCTTTTTAAGCTGCTTAACTTTCTGCTTACTGCCTTATAACTTTCTGCTTTACATGTTTTATCTATTCTGCTTTGACTGTTTTAACTCATATATTTATAAACATTATGTTTTTTAATTTGTTTTTTAATACTTTTTATTTATTTATTATTATTTTATTTATTTTTATTATTTTTATTATTATTAGTTTATTTTTATTATTTTATTTTTATTATTTATATTTTATATTATATATTTAGTGATATTTACTTCATGCCTATTGTATTATTATTTTAGAAACACACATTTCTACTATGACAATTATACTCACATAATCACTATAAACTTATACACACATTCACTATGTCACTTACATATACCCATAGACACTTACATTACACTTATACACATGCGGTCAACACAATACACACACACACACAACACACACACACCTATATACACACTTATACACACATTCACTATCACACTTATACACCACTTTCACTATTGACACTTCTTACATTTACCCATAGACAATTACATTTACACTTATACACACACACACACACACGCACACACACACACACCACACTCAACAAACACAGAAGCATACTTACACACGTGCAGATAACACCCCACAACATCAGATTACTTACACACGCAGATACACGCAACCAAATTTATTTAAAAGTGTAGAAACACACGAAGTTTATATTTACTCTGATTCAATTAACTAAATATCAAGTTCTTAAAACTCTGAGATAAATCAAATCAATATCTTGAACAAAGAAAATTATTATTTAATGTCTAATACTTTTTGTTTAATAAAATTTTTTAAAACTATCAAGTTGTTTAAAATAACCTTTTACTAAATTATGAAATTTATTAAAAACATATATTTATAACGCTACACAAAGCAATAAACAAAGTAAGGTAGCCCCTGACACCCTCTACATCAGCTATGCCGCGTTAGTTCTATTGACTGTACTGCTCTAACAAACTTATTTTATAAATCTTTAAGTTACTTATTTAAAAATAACAATTATATCAAATATCATTTATATTATTCGCTCGATGTTAACTAATAATATTTCAAAGTTTTTTAAAAAATAATTCGGATTATCTTAATATAATTATATATTATTATATTATTATCTATGTACATTGGCAATTATCCATCACGAGAAACACAACAACCCGCACTCCCTACAGTTACGAAACTGACCTCTCTCTCTTGTAAAATGTGATGAATAAACTACTTCAGGCCTAAAATTAGGATAATCCTTTTTGTATCCCGGGGCGATTTAGACCTAATTCCAGGTCAAAAAAATATATTTCAAACTGACCTTTTCTGTAAAATGTGGTGTCAATAACTACGTAGCCTAAATTTTAGTTATTTAAATTAGGGAATCGAGCCTTTTTGTATCCCAGGCTGATTTAAGTCTAATACCAGGTCAAAAGGTAATCCAGTATAGACAAGATCGATGAATTCAGTTATTATATATTTGGTAAATGTATTTCAAACTCAAACATGCTGGATCGGTAAGATCTTTAATCGGTAAGAAGGATAATGTTACCTTTCTTGTTGAGTGGCCGGAATAGTAATACCTTATCTCAATATAATTGAACATCGTATGTGATTGTCGAGATTATTATCGTTTTGGATATTTACGTATGAAAAAACATGTTTTTTCATATCTGAACCTTATCTGTGATTGGATGAAAATTTAATATTGGAGGACTGCAGTGTTTAGATCCAACTCATTTAATAATCATACTCTGTTTGGGCTCTGTAACGCGGTGCACAAGTTCTCTGGATTTGTATATAAATGGGTAAACAATTCATTAAAATTCATGTTTTGATTACCACCTTTCCATCGAATACCTCAATACAAGACATTATTTGTTGGAATATTATGGTATCCTAAGATTAACTAGGGTTTCATACTTATATAAGAGATAATAATGTTTTGAATTTTTCAAGGTGTTGCTACCCAATCACCCTGTGTAAATCAATTTTCAAGCGTATTTTCGCATGAGTCCAGATGAATACTTCGTATAACATGTAATCAACACTGAAGAGGTGCTTACAGAATACTTTAAACCCAGCTCAGCCTTTTAAACTGGACGCGATAATCAGTTATTTAGCCTGTGCGAGAAACCAGTCGATAAGCAATCTTACTCTATCATTTTATAATAAAACATCAAAACATTAATCAGTTTGGAAGTTAGATTATGGGGAGAGAAATAATGAAACAGGAGTATTTGAACCTACATCATTTGAATTCTACATTTCAGGCCTACAGCAGATATCGAAATAATATGTTAGAAGGTACATAAAGACGGCATGTAATACAGTGAAGATGACATATGAATGTTATCTAATTACGTAACCGTAATTCATTACATGTTTTACAAGAATACATACGCATTTAAGAAAACTCACTGATTCGAAGATCCTACGGTTATCAATCGACCGCTTCCTTAAGTTTATAGACGTACAGAAAGATTGCATTATCTACTTAAGAAAACAAGGCAAGAAGTATGTTATGCAGGTGACCCAGAGAAAAAACAGACTAGCGGACTTACTGGTATGGAACAAGATACGAGACACGAAACATATCATCGATAGATTATAAATGATTGTCCAAAGCAAAGATAAGAGATAAATAAAATAATCAACAGTGTTAAAATGTATGAGGTTATAATAATAATATTCCTGAAAAGAACCTATATTAAAATCATTGTAAATAACACCGATAAATATATATATATATATAATATATATATTATATATTATATATATAATAAATATATATATATATATATAAAATATATATATTATATTATATATATATATATATACAAGAGGTTAAATATATACAATGATTAAAACACAAATATAAAAGGATTTCGTATAACACACTGTTTTGCTTTAGAAATGATTTATATTATTTTATATTTAATCCCCTAAATCTTTGCCAAATTCCCTATTCTTTATATCATTATCGATTGATATAGTTTCGTCTCGTACTTCATTACACATACGTTAAAAAAAGTTCCGCTTCAGATAATCATAGTATATTTACATCTGGGTCACCTGCATAAATACTTTCTGCCAATGATCAGTAGATAATGAATTCTGACGTCATATAGAACTTGGAAGCGGTCGATAAAACCAAAGGATCATCGATCAGAGGTTTATCTTAAAGCGTAGTATTCTTGGTATAACATGTAATGAAATTACGGTTACGTAATTAAAGATAACGTCCGCTCTCTATCAGCTGTATTAACATTGCGCTTAAGCGTACCTCTAACATATATTTTCATCTGCGACTAGGCCAAATGAGAATCCAAATGAAATTGTAGGTTCAAATCCCTGTTATCATTATTCCTCCCTAATCTAACTTCCAAACACTGCATTATTGTTTTGATAAGTTTATTTAAATGATAGAGTAAGTTGCTTATCAGCTGGTTATCTTCGCACAGGGCTAATAACTTGTTTTCTGGTTCCAGTTTTAAATGCTGAAGCTTGGTTTAAAGTATATCTGCTAAAGCCCACTCTTCAAGTTGATAGATTACATATACAAAGGTAAATTCATCTGACTCACCCTCTGAAATACGGCATTGGTAATAACAGGAAAGAAGGTGATTGAGTAGCACACATTGAAATATATCAAATCCCATCGGGTTTTTTTTATATAAGATAATGAAACCTCTAACTTCCTGGGATCTTGATTTCCCACTGGATAATGTCTTGTATTTGAGGTATACATGTTAAGGTGGTTCATGAATACACTTATTGAAAAATTAGTGAACAAACAAAATCTAATAACAAAATACCAGAGAACTGGTGCACACTACTTAAATCCTCTCTAATATTATGGTGTAGTGAAATGGATTATAAGAGGTTGGCATGACTAAAATCACGTGCATCCCAATATAATTTAATCCAATCATCAGAAAGCGTTACGAGGGATATGAGAAACTATTTTTATAC
>JABUQX010039959.1:0-24949 GCA_015478945.1 Trachelipus rathkii | reverse complement strand
ATATTAGGCTATGGAATAGTGTTTATTTAAAAAAGTTATATATAATATTATATAATATATTATAATATATATATATATATATTATATATATATATATATATATATAATATATATATATATATATATTATAATATTATATATATGATATAATATATATATTTATGGTCAGCCTCCAGATTAGGTGACACACATAGTAAAAAACTACATAAGCTATAGCTAAACCGTATTTTTGGAACACAAGCAAAACAAAATAGTAAAGTACACAATAAATTAAAATTAACATAAAAATAAAATAAAAAAATTAATAACAAATTTTTAAGGATGTACGATAATTTATTATATTACAATGGCAGAAATAATGTTGTTGACAGATTTAATGCATTCTTAAACAATGAGTCAGAGTATTACGGTTTAATACACCTAACCTAAACCTAACCTAACTAACTAAAACCTATATATATATATAATAGATATATATTATATAATATATATATATATATATATATATATATTATATATATATATATTATATTATATATAATTATATATATATTATAATAGATATATAGATAAATGACAGTTCAATCGAGTTGCCAGACACACGATCCAATTTGACAAGTAATAGTTAATTATTGTTTTATTTATTGTACATTTTTTTATTGGGGGGGGGAACTTTTCGTAACTAAAATTACTTTTGATTCCAAAAAGTCATCCTTTTTAGGTAGCTATCGCCAGTTTTTTAAATATGTTGCGTCGCCTTAATCTGAGAGATGGCCAATATATATATATATATATTATTATATATATATATATTAATATATTATATTATTATATTATATATTTTATTATATATTATATATATAATAATATATATATATATATATATTATATATATATATATATATTATTATATTATTTAGGAAATAATTCTTTGCAGAATTTTCCGAAAGGTGTAAATAGAACAGTTTGTTTTTCCTTCCAAATTAAGCGGTTCTATTCAATTACAGAAAAAAGTAATAGCTTAATAGCTAAAAGTATTAAAAAGTTTTAAATCAATAATAATAACTCACCTAAGGTTTATGATATAGCTTGATAATTAGGTTTTCCTAAGTAATTTACTTGGGATGTCGCCTTTTTAGTGAAAGGCTTTATTAGTGTAAGGTATAGGTAGTCAAAGTTCAAAGCTTAAGGCTATCAAAATCTATTACCTACTAAGAGTGATTTGTAACAAACTTAAACCAAGGATAGGGCGATAAAGTTAGAGGTGATTAGAATCAAATAGAAATAGATAGAATACCTAACAACCAGCCCTGCTAAAGTCGGAATATAAAGAGTTGGGGCTAGCTTGGCATCATAGAAACCTAGCCCATTTCAAGCTTGGACAAGCGTATACTCTATCTTTTAATAAGGTAAGATTTATCAAGCCTATCCACTTATAATTATAAAACATAAATTATTATATATATATATATATAATATATATATATATATATATAATATTATTATATATATAATATATTAATATATAATATATATATAATATATATATTATATATTATATATAATATATATATATATATATATATATATATATAATATATATATATATATATATTATATATATATATATATATTATTATATATATAAAATATATTATTATAATATAATATTATATATATATATATATATATTATATATATATATATATAAACGATATTTTTTACCCTCTTGATAACCACCTTCTGTATGGCAAAAATAAAATTTAAGGTTTCTCATCACGCTTGTTGCGCACCCTCTGGTATTTCGAGATGCACCCCAGTTTGAAACCACTGGGTTAGACTATTACCAGTTACTGTTTTGAAGGCTACAACAGTAAAATTATATCTTTATTGAATGGGTGTCATTTATCTCTACTATGCATATAGATTAATTACACAATTGACAAAAATTTAATCTAAAGCAGATTAAATTTAGAAACCCAATCTTTGAAAGCTGTAAAAACTAATAAATAATTGAAAATTGAATCTATATTTTTTATCTTGGTTTTTTTTTTTTTTTAAACTAAAAATAATTATATTTTAAACAATGTGTATCTACATAAGTCTTACCTTGAATTTGTTTGTTTTTCAAAGATTTTTTGCTTTGAGGTAGTTCTGAGCCTAAGAGAACTCAGCCTTGTGGTTTTAGTTCAATTAGCCACTTATATAAACTTAGTTAGATAAAAATGTAAATGATAGAATTAGAGATAGAATTGATAGGTGAAAATTTGAAAGAAAAGACAATTTACCTCCCTTTCTTTACATTATTGATTATTCATTTGACGAGTATGAATGATCTTTTCGAACATCTCGTTATTGAGATCAGTGTAATGGAACCTTATTGTTTTTTTCTTATTTTGTTGTTTAATGAATTCTGTACAATTATACCCAATGGAGACAAAAATATGCCGGCTTAAAACTAATAAATAGAAGGATCTTCTATATTTACATAGCTAATAGTTTTTTAATCATAATATAACAAAAATAGAAAATATATTTATCTAGAAGTATATAATAGTTTTATTTTTTTAAACAAAGTTAGAAGTTCTGTTGATTAGTTTTTATAATTCCTAAGTTACTCTACCTGTAGGCTGAGTTAATAGCACTTACTTAAACTTAGGTAGGTAATTAAATTAAATTAGTAAAGAGAATAGAGATAGATTGAAATAGTAAGGAATTGAAAAATACAATTTACCTCCATACACTATATTAGTTTTAGCAGGATTTTTATAAAAGACTTTTTGATTTTGAGCACGTGCACACGATAGACTCTTTTTTTGATAAGTAAAGAACCTTTTTGTGTTAGTAGAGTTCTGGTCAATTATAGCAAAGCAAAGTTAAAAAATCTACTAAAATAAACAAAATTAGAAGAGATATGAATGCGAAGTATATCATAGTTTTTATAAAGATATTCTTAAGTTTTTTATGGCAATGATGATTTGTGTTAAATTTGACAAAACGAAAGCAAACTCAAAACATTTTTTACTGTTTGTAAGCATAAATGACAAAAACGAAAGAAAAAATGTCGAATTTAGGATATGCTTACGAAAAAATGTAAACTCCATCACAAAAGTTGATCAGTTATTTTGTAATATAAACCAATTTCTTACTTTTTCTTTTTTCTGGATTATCTGAAAATCTCTGTGGTTCCATCACAATAGCTGATTCTTATTGTTTTGGCAAGCAAGAAGAAAACGCGTAAAGAGTCATGTTTTTTAACACGAAATTGGTGTCTAAAAATTGCGTAATCAATTTAGGACGTTTCGTTTTTGTATATTGCTTATGAAACGTAGAAATGCTTCGAGTTTCGCGATCGTTTTTTGTCAAAACTTCAGCACAAAATCAGGAAATGCTTATCAAACGTAAGAATTTCCACAATTCTGTAAGGTTGCTATTTTCCCGTGCTTTCTGAACTTAGCACGTTCTTACGGAAAAATGTAAACAAAAATGGCAGGTTGAAAGATATAATGATTAAAAAATATATTATGAACGGATGTGTAATCTATATGGTCTTACTTTGAGTTTGTTGTTTTTCAAAGATTTTGTTGCTCTTTGAATAGTTCTTGTAGACCTAGATAACTCAGCCTTGAGGTTTTAGTTATAGCACTTACTCAAACTTAGATAGGGTAAATTGATTAGTTTGAAGGTAAACGAGAATTAGAGATAGATTGCATAGTTTGAAATAGTTGATAGGAAATTAGACAATTTTACCTCCATACCTTTAATATTGTTGATTATTCAATTTTGATCCCTAATGATTAAACACGAGCTACGATCACGACCGTTTTTGAATCAGTAATGAACCTTTGCTGTATCTAGGGAATTCCGAACAATTATATCCAATAGTGACAAATTACAAATTGATTGTGTTGAATGACCAAGTAAATTTTCCCAATAATATTCCTTTATATCACGCAAGAGAAAAAAGCAGAAGTATATAATTAGTTTTACAGTTTTTACTTTATACCATAATTTTGTCGTACATAGATTAGCTTGTTAGTTAAATCATTGCACATTTAAAATTACTTAAATATTCTCCTCAAATCAATGAACTCTATTAACTCACAATATATTATTCTCAAATTAATTTTGTAAATTAATAAAAATAATTATGTTATTTTTTTTTATTATCTGTATTTAGTATACCCTTACTATTTCAATAATAAGCATAACATCAGAAGTACTAGTTCTCCTAATTGTCTTGTAAAATGAAGGGTAGACCGTAAGTAAATCAGTGTAAAAGTTTATGATGCTATTTGTGTCAGATTATATTCGTATTAGTTATAGATTTCTTACCGAGCGTTAAAGCACAATAAATAATATAATATCAAAAACTCTAGATAACAGGTTCTTATTGTTTACGTGATTATTATGTATAATCTTTTGTAGTTTGTTATAACAATCAAATTAGACAAATGTGTTAAATTGAGTCTTCGTTTATTGAGTGATTTTGGTTTTACCTCTCATAAACAATCTATAATTTTTTTCTCATTCTCTTTCAGGTAGTAGGTAATAGTAGTAGTGACTGACTTATAATAGATGATAGCCTTAGGTATTACTATAAGAAGTATCATTTCTGCTTAAACTAGCTTAACATAGAAGTGTAGTTTTACTATATTCTTTATATATTTCTTTTCTATATTTTTAATATATAATAGTTTATATAAAGGTATTCATTAGTATGTAGTAGTAATGAATATTCATTAAGATATTATAATATTCATATTAAAACGGTAATCTTTAGGAATATATATTATAAACAATGTTATATTATAAGTATATATTAATGAACTAATAGTTAATGTTTATAAGTATATATATATACGATTTTTTAGTCATTTGAAATATGATGCTAAAGTGAAAAGTGATAGGGTTTAAAACTATTAAAGTAATAAAATTATAGGTTATCAATAGTAAAAAAGCCACATAGTAACCTATCTCGAGGATCTGTCCCATAGTCTAACACCACAAACCAAATATACATTGGCTTTCTCATGCAAATCCACAAAAAGCACCCTAGGGCTTGTCAAATTCATGTAACTAAAATCCACCAAAATTATTGTGTGCTATACTATTGTTAAAATATATATATATTATCGGTAATGTAGTCTAGTATTGGTGACTCCAGTTCACGTACATAGTATATTAATATAGTTTTAATATTATAACATTATTCTCATCATATTTACATAAATGGTTATTTATAAAAAATTTAATTTTGATAGTATATATATTTTATATTTTTATAGCTAAATTATTGATATTTATTTTGAGTTGACTGTTTTATCTAATTAAAATATTAATTTTAATACTCTCGTTAAATATCTCTTCTATCAGTTCATTTTTAATTTCCGTTACGTGTGTTAGGAAGATTAAATGAATCACATTATATATATATATAATATATATATATATATATATACATAATATATATATATAGTATGTTGAAATTGTCTCTATATATTTCAGATTTTTATCGATATTATACAATCGATATCGATATATTTTTATTTATATATAATTACGATTTTGTTACTAATATTTCTGAGTAGAATCGATATATATAGGACATAGTGTACTTAAATTAGTAATCAAAAGAAATAAAATAATATTTGTTAAATAATTATAATTTATTGCGTATTATTAACAATATAATAAAAAAAAAAGTACTATTATAATAATTAATTACTAATACGATGATTATCGAATAGCCAATAAACGCAATCTCATAATATATATTATAGTTATATATATAGTATATATATTATTCCATCTCTAATAAGTAGGTTAAGGGTTCCATAAAACCTAAATATTAGTATACTCTATATGAATATTATATATTAGATTATATATATATATATATATATATATATATATATATTTAGTATATATATATATATATTATTAATATTATATATAATATATTATTATATATATATATATAATAACCTATATATATATAGGTATATATATATATTTAATATATATATATATATATATAATAATTATATCTACTCCGAAAGTAGCGGGCTATATAATATATATATTATATATTATATTATAAATACTATATATATTATATATATATATATATTATATTAATATTGATATATTATATTATATTAATATATATATATATAATATAATACTATATATTATTATATATATAATATATATATATATATTAATTATATATATTATGGCTATTATTTATTATCTAACGCCTTATATTAGTGAGGTTCGAGCCTAGACGGTGAGAACTAATAATGGGGACGTTTTCCTATAATATACTCACCGTAGGTAGTAGGTTGAGCGGATAGGAACCCCTCACGCGTATAACTCTCATAATATCAAATAGAATGACGGGGTTCGCGTAGTACTCACCTCCTCACGTAGATGAGGAAGTGACAGGGAAAAGTAGTCCATTACCTTATTACAGTCCACCTTAGAAGAAAAAGAACGCCGAGAGGACGGCGATCTCTGCACAATACAGGTGGGTGGCTTAACACTAACCATATTGTAGAAGTGTAACCCATTAGTTTTTAAAAAAAAACAGAGTGTTTCTCTGACTAACATGAGATGTGTGTTTAATTTACCCTCTAGGATAAGTACCTACACGCAGATAGCATAGGCGTAGGTGGCTTGTGATCAAAACACTCTCCTCGAATTGAACGCCATTAAAGCGAGTTCATTTAATAGGAGAACGTATATATCTCTCTCTCCCTCTCCGTGCCGGTGTGCTTTTTCTCCTCTTGTAACCCCCGCTCTCTATTTTGAGCTTTTGTGTGTGAGTATAAAGTTTCTGCGTGGGTGTTTCTCTCTCTCTTCTCCCCTAGATCTGGTTTAATTAATTTGTGGTTATGAAAACTCTGTTCCCACCCTATGTATTCCTTCTTGTCTCGAATGTGTCTCGTTCTAATCGTCCGGATGTAGAGGAGGATAGATAGTATTAATAAGTTCTCATTAGAATAACGTGATAAATACTCATTTTGAATATGTTTAAAAATTATATTTTTTTAATCTAAATATTATTATATTTCTTAGTGGTTTTAAATTACCTTTGTTTCATTTTACATTATATAGTGGAAGTTTGAGTTAAAGTTAAATAAAAACTTCTTTTAAATAAAATTTTAATATTGTTTAATTAATATATATATTATATATAAATTAGTGACTCTAATCGTGTCCTTCATCGAAATCGGGCACGAGTATCTGGATTTATATTAATAACCGACTCCGCAGCTATTTTTTCTCAACTCAGTTACTCTCGTGATATAATTATTATATCCACTAGTTCAATATATATAATTATTTTGACCATATATATAATATATTATATATATATAAATATATTTATATTATTTATATAATATATATATTATATATATATATATATATATATATTATATATATATATATATATATATATATATTAATATATATATATATATATAATATATATATTATTATATATAATATTATATATATATATATATATATATATATTTTGAGCTTTAGTGTTATCAATAGGAAAAAAAATATTTATTATTACTTTTATTACTTTATTTATTATTTTATAATTTTATTATTTACAAAATTCGTTTGGGCTGAAATTTTTATTTATTTTTTATTTATTAATATATCAGTCATAATGTATTTTGTCTATTATAATACAAAAAACAAACCTTCACTGAATTTAGATGTGACGACAATATGACAGTTACTATTAATTATCAGTCTTACAAAAAGTTTTCGGGAAAATATATAAGTGCAAATACATTTTATGATCCAAGTGAAAAATCAGAATATATAAGAATCTCTCTCTCATAAAACATAAATATATCTGAAAAACTTTGATAACGCCTAAAAAGAGATCAGGGTGTGTAAAATTAGCTCTGTTTAAAAAGTCTTTTCGATTGAATCTGAATTATTTTTTATATTTTTCTTGTTTATGTCATATAATGATTTGACGTTATCAATTTAGAAAAGACCATCTCAGATAATATATATAATATTTAAAGAACTCAAAATAATTTGTTTTTATAATACTTCATTTTTATTTGATAATATTTGAATGTGATTTTGTATTAATATTTATAAAATATTAATATAACTATATACGCTACGTGTAAGACTGGAGTTATAACCTAAAGTGACTACTGCACTAGAGTGTCAGCCAAAAAAAAATGATATATATACACAAACCGATCGCATACATGCGTTATATTATTAGCACAATAGTGTACTAGGTTCGACATACTCGCAGCTTAAAGTTCTTGCTCAAATGCTGAGTCGACTGACCTGAAGCTCTCATGATTGACACTAACTGTTAGACTCACAATACACCGCTCTCAATCTTGTGTGCTGCATCTAAATATTACTGATACTGATGATTAGCCGGCAGTAACTCCTATCCATATACCTTAGTCCAACTCCTTTTTCAATTATATGATATGTATACACTATACAGATGTCACAATACTACTAGAATTATCTTCTATCGTTTGGTGCTAGATAAAAATTAACATATATAATTTAAACAATCCTACTATTTATACATCTTTGATAATGTCATGCATGTGAGTGATCAATGTATTGGAAATGACATTTCTAATCTCGTTTAAATTATACAATTTCCTTATTGCCCCCATTGTCGTCTTGCACTAGTCCATTGTCGCCAAGAATGCTCCACTATGAGATTTATTGAGTTACTCACACTCGCTATTATAATCTTCATAGATGTATATAATATAATATGTCTCCTCCGTAATACGTTAAATTATAAGGATATATGGGCTCCCTGTATTTATTAAAAGTACATAAAAAATAGTGAATTAATTAATAATAGTTACGCTGAGTTGAGTTCATAATTTAAATATTAGCTTATAAACATGGTAAATTATATAGTTAATTTGGTTAATGTTTCTGACAAATCCAATTTTGAACTGATATATTATTTTAAATAATTATAAATACTAATTTCATTTACAAAAAATGGTTTTTAAATAAAAAATTATATTTAGAAAAATGTTTAACTAATCAACATATAATTTTCTGATTATTATTGTATAACGTATATAGACTTTTCTAAGATAAATATATAAAATAATAAATATAACTGATTTATACCGAAAATTTTTATAAATGTGCAATTAATTTTGTTCTCTTTTTTTTTTATCTAGGTATTAGGTATTATCCAAGCTTATACGATGCTTTGTTATCGTAATTTGTTTATATTATTAATTTATTCGATTGCTATATATATATATAATTAGTATTTTCCGATAATCGATAATTTATATATAACTTGATAATATAAATACATCTTTAGAATTTCGATTGTTCTGAAAAAATTTATTAGATTTACGTATATTTAAATAAATAATATAAATATATAAAAAGTTTCTTAATTTAAGTATGATTTTGAAATCTATAAGGATGGTAGTAATTATTCATAAGCAAAATAATATTATTGATTATATATAAAGAATACGCATTTCGAAAAAATAAGTTTATGAAATTATCAAAATATATATTATATATATATAATATATATATATTATATATATATTTAATATATATGTATATATATATTAATATATATTATATTATATTATATTATTAATATATATATAATATATAAGGCAAAATTATTATATATAAATATATAATTTATTATATATATTTATGTATTGACTCAGTTGGAAAATTTTACTAGTAAGTATAATGGTGTATGATAATCAAGTGCTGCGTGTAGTCATAGTAGGTCTGTAATATTTATGATCGTAATCATACGTGTACTCGATTTTGTGTAGGCTCGATGAGTCATATATATATATATATATATTATATAATATATATATATTATATATATATATATATAATATATATTATATATGATATATTTATTAATATATAATATATATATATATATTATATATATAATATATATATAATATATATTAATTAATATTTGAGTCACGGAGAAGAAGGAAACGCAATATAGGGATGAGCTCACAGCCGCGCGCGATAGCCACCGATCGGATTGACATTGCGCTACCGACAATTGTGTTCTCAAACCCGTAGGGCAGGTGTGTGCTAGACGAGTAAAATCCCGACCGCCCATAGCACACAAAGTACAAACCAAAAGGAAGCAGGGATTTTGGTGGACCAGGTTACTGCGAAGGAGCCCCACCCGAAGTGGGTGGAAGTTTTAGTTACTCACCTCTTCTACAATATCGTTACCCCGATAAAGGCTCTAAGACCCGGACTCCTGCTAAAGGGGCTGGTGATTTACTTTACCTTTTAGGTGGGGTGGTGTGTGTGTTATTGATTATTGGTACCCAATTTTATGTGTGTTTTTAATAATATAAATTAATATTTTAAATATATATATAAAATTAATAAAAATCTAATTATTATTATTATTATTATTATTAATGGGATTATTATTATTATATTATATGATCCTGCCTCCTCTATTATTATTATGATAGTGGTCAGGAATGTCATTGGATGTGATTCATTCTCTCTCATGTGATCTTTCGATGGGACTATTATGTTTATAATATGGGTATATGGTATGTATTTCCTCTCCCTCTCCCTCCGGGGATAGTGAGTTCATTCCGTAATACTTCCCGACTCTTTGGATATTATTTTGGGTGTGTTCGCGTGGGTGTTCCTTACCACTCCATTCCCTTCTCGGGTTGGTTATATTGTGTGATATATATATATGATTCCCCCTATCTGTTTCCCTCTCGTTCGGTCTCTCTGAGCTCCTCATTAAATATTGTGTGGCTGTGATATTATATATATATTTAATATTATATTATTTATTATTATTATTTATTATATTATTTTAATTTTAATATTATTATTTAATATTATTTATATTATTTTTATATATATATATTTTATTTTATTATTATTATATTATTATTTTAATTATTTATTTATTAATTATTATTTATTATTATTTTATTATTATATATTTATATTAATTTATATATATATATAAATTATAACTATATATATATATATATATTCATTATTATATATGTTAATGTTGTTATGTATATATATAAATATTTATATATTATATATATGATATATTATATATATATATATATATATATATATATTTATATTATATATATATAAGTATATATATATATATTAATAAATATATTATATATCATATATTATTATATTAATTAATATATATATAATATATATATATTAATTATAATATATATATTATATATATATTTATATGTGTGTGTTGATGTGTGTGATTAAATAAATTTTTAATTAATTATATATCATTCTGATATTTTTGTGTAGATTAATATTTCAAGTACTTTTTATTTTTTTATTTATATTACGGCAACAAATATTGTTTTACATATAATTTTTTTTTAAATATTTCTCTATTGTATTACTTTAATACTTAAATGAAATCTCTTTGATTGTTAGTCGAATTCCATCAAAAGACACGAAGATAATTATATAATTGTATATTAATTAATATAAATTAATTTTTAATATATAATTATATTCTCTCTCTCGTAATTATCGTAATCATTCAGATCTTCCCTACATTCCTAGAAATGTTTCATCAGCCTATAAAACAGTATTTCCCATAAACATGCTGCAAAGATTCAATAATTCGGATAGAACACTCTCACTTGACTTGATTTAATCATTAGAGTGCGAATTATTATCCTTTGTTTATGAGTTTTATCTGAGTTTATTTTGATATATAATATGTTATTTTTATTTAATTGTGTTAACGATTATATTATTATTTTATAACTCTCTTAATCATGAATACTGCTCTTAATACGCGCGTTAAAATTATAACCGTCTTGTACATTAAATTACTTATTTTATTAATAACTTCATCTCTTAAAAAAAAATTTTAAAAGTTTGAGCGAATATTACTTTAATTATTATTATTATTATTATTTTATATTTATTATTAATTTTTATTTATATTTATTTATTTATACTTATATAAATGTGATTATTGATCTCATTCCTCTATTATAAATTCTATGTATCATTATATTACTCTAAGTGTCTAAAATACCTATAGTGTGATTCATATAACATTTATAGATCCTTATTCCACATTTAACTCATATTAATTGTAAATTTATTATAATAATCAATATTAATGGTACAATATACATAGGGTTTATATTTATCTAATACTTTTTATCAGGGTATCCATGGTAATTATGGAGAACATTGCTCTGAAATTATTATTTCAATAATTACCGAAGGCAAATTTGTTATCTATCTCTACAGTTTCTCGGTTGTCTAATCTCCTCCCTCGTTTAATAAAATATTATATAGTGATGATGAATTTATAATATAAAAATTTTTATATTTATAAGTGGTGTTATGATTATAAATTATCTCTCTGAATATAATTTCTCTAGTTATGTTTACTCTCATTATTATTATATATTGTTAATTTGTTATATCAAAAAATTTTGTTTATTTTTATAATAACTTTCTCACCAATGCTATTTTATGTATTATTTTAGTGTGTTGGCTGCCTATTTGATTTTATCCGCTATATATCATTTCTCTAGATTAAATATTATGTTCAAGAATTAAATAAAGATAGGCTATTAGCCAAAAGCAAATTATAATGGCTTTATTTATTTATGGCTATTGACCATTAGAGTGTAAATTTTTTGATTGGATTTCTTAAAGAATATATTTAATAGAATTTATTTTTTATGATTATAATAATTATATTAGTATTTTACTATATTTCGTTTTTTAAATTTAATATATTTAATATATTAATATATATAATATTAATTTAATTAATTATTTATTATATTATATTATTAATTATTTTTTATAATTATTATTATATTATAATTATATATATTTTAATTTTTAATATTAATTATATATTATATATATTTTAATTTATTATTATTATTATATTAGTTATAATATTATTGATATTATATATTATTAATTATTATTTAATTTATATATATATAATATTATTATATATTATGTTCATAATCTTACTAATCATTGAATTATATCTCATCATCACTTATCATTTACGCATTAGCTCGAAAAGATCTATGTTAATCTGTATCTTTATTATTATTTATATAATATATTTATGTTATTTATATAATTACTTATTTTGTATTATTAATTATTATTATTGATTTTATACTACATATGTACTGCGTTTTATTTAATATTTATTAATTTATTTAATATTGATTTAATTATTTAATATATTTTATATTATTTATATATTATTTTTTATTTATTATTAGTTATTTTATAATTATTATTTATTTATTTTAATTATATTATATTATATATTATATTAATAATTATTTATTATTATATAATTATATTATTAATTTAATATATTATTATATATTATATATATAATTTATTATATATTATATTATCATTATCTAATTATCTATATATTATAGGAATCATTATCATTATCATTTGTACTCTGGTGTAAATCTCAGGATATTTTTAGATATTTCCTCTATTGGTTTCTGGTGCTATTTATGGATATTATACTAGTTTTTGGTTTCCTCGTGCCTCGTAAATTATCTATAACGGAATACTTATTTACTCCTCTTTGTTTCTCATAATTTCCTTTCTATTAATAAATAATTTTAATTTATATTTACTCTATTAAGTATAATTCTGATTTTGTATTCATATTTTACTCAGCTTTTTTAAAATTATTTAGTCTTATAATAATAAATGAATTTTTTTTGATAAATTTTGAATTATATATCAATTATATTATTATTATTATTATTATTATAATTATTATTTATTATTATTATTATTATTATTATATTTTATTATTATATATTATTATTATTGATTAACATTTTATATTATTATATATAATATAATATACATGTGAAGATGTATACATGAAAATTATACATAAATTATTCATAAATATAGATTTGAAATATAGTGTATTTTATTATTCTTCATTACATATTTATTGTTTTCGGACATTATTACGATTTTGTATTATTTTGAGATTTATTTACTCCATATGATCTCTCGAATAACTAATGTGTTGATTTATTTTTTATTTTTTTATATAGATTTTTATTTTTTAATTATTTTATATTTTTAGAAACAAATATTTTGCTTTATTTTAAATATTTAATTATTATTTATTATATTTATTATAATAATTTTATTATAGTATTATTTATATTTATCTAACCTCCTACATTCAATCTTATCCTAATATCAATCATCATATAAAGTCTTTAGATACATTATAAGTCCATTATTATTATTTAGCATTTCTTTATATTATAATCTTGTAGTTCGTAGTTGCTTTATTCATTGCCAGATTATCTACATCTCACTAAGAACTATTGATTCCCATTATAATATCTGTGTATTATTATTATTAATTATTATATATTATTATATTTTATTAATGTTATTTACTTTAATATATTTTATATTTATATTATTCTTTATTTTAAATGTGACATTATAGAAATCTTTTACTAAATTAGTTTGATATATTTGTTATTTTTTTAATTTTATTAATTAGAATTATAATTATAATTTATTTATTAAATCTATATATTTTTATTATGTTGTAATCTCAAGTTAGGAAATTTATTAATAGTATATTTAATAAGTGTTAATATATTTAATCAAAATAATTTGGGTCTATATAAAATAAATATAATATTTACTTACATTATAAAATATATAATTAAATATAAATTATAATATATAATAATGATAAAAAATGAATATAGTGTAATTTTTTATATATAATAAAAAAAATCACGTTTATATTAAAATTCTCAAATTATTATTAATAATTATTATTATGTTATTAAATAATTATCATAATATTTTTACTTTTGTGTCTATATCTCTCTCTTAATTATATTAGTCTAGATCCTGGTAGAATTAATTTGATCTGCAATATTAGTTTTATTACAGTTTTGTTATTATTAATTTATTAATTATATTTATTATTTCAATTATAATTTATAATATATATATTATTATTTGTTTATTCGATTAAATTTTTTTATTTTATTTATTGAAAAATTTCTTCAATTGCTGTATTATTTATTATGTTTTATTTCTTTAAATTAATTCTAAGTTTAATCACTGAATGCGCTACAAAAAATATAATAGGTTATTGAATATTTTTTCTTGGAATAATGTGTTATTCTTTTTATTATATTGGAGTTATTATTATTATATTATTAATTTATAGTTTAAATTCGGATGTTGCTGTGAATTTTACTTATTATTAAGAATTTCTGTTGCTTCGTTTTGTAAACCATTCTAGTGCATGTGTTTTATTTTTGTATTATTATTATTATTATGTGATTATTATTATTATTGAATTCTACCTCTTTATATTTATTAATGTTTATTTTATATTATTTCTCCTATTATGTATGTGATATGTATCTAATAATTTCTAATTTAGTGCGTATTCATACTATGATAGGGTTCTGTTATTAGAAGTTTATATCTATTTATATCTCTCTCTCTCTAATTATTATTTTATATATCATTTATTGATTATACTCTCTATGTTTAGATTCAGATCTAATATGTATTACTTGCAGATTCGTATTATATCTCGGGTATATAGCATTAGTTTATAGAGTAATTTTTTATATTTATAGATTTACGTATTTTTAATTCTTCTAAGTTAAGATTAGGTATGTCTCTTCTCTCTCTCTCTATTATTATACCTTTGTGTATTAGTGATTGATTATGTTCTAATTCAATTACTCCATCTATTAGTATATATAATCTCTCTCTGTCTGTGATTAATTGAGTGTTACTCTCGTCTTAACTTTTATTAACCCCATATGAATTGATCTATTTAATATATTATTGTTTCTGTATTGCATCTGATCTTGTTCTTGTTTTAGTCTTGTTTTATTTTGTGCCGAAGTTATCCTCTTCTGTAGCTCGGTTTAGTGCCATTTTGTGATGCGATTTTTCGCTATGTGTTATATAATAATAATTTATATCTAATAACTTATATCGTGTTTGAACACACGCGAAGTGTGTGTGAGTATATAACTCTCTCTGTAATCCCTTGTAATCATAGCACAGCAAAGTGCTCGTGTAGGCTCTCTATTCTCCTAGTTATTTGCTTAATGTCCTAGAGTGCTATATTAGCAGTGATTAATGTATGCTCGGCCTCTCCTTACTACTCGCTGTTTGAGTAGAGACTCTCCACGCTAAAGTCTCACTTACTGCTCCTGGTAGGTCGTTATCGAGCTGTTGATTGTAGCTGATGGGCTATCTGTGTGTGTTTAGCAGCTATTTCCTCTTCTCTGAGAGCAGGAGTGTAAAGTTGTGTTTGTTAAGCGCGAACTAAATTTAAAAGCTACATTTTATGCTCTCTTGGCTTTCCTCCAGATTATGTGTTGATAGTGACAGAGTAATCCTATCGACATAATGAAGGAGGGGCGTAGCGCATGACACTTGGGAGTTGGTCTAAACATTGGATTTCATCTCTCTAACTTACTACGGTGTTTGGTAGAGGGCCTAACGAGAATATTAATCATGTGTTTTAATATGGTAGGAATGGAGGCGTGGTGTACAATCGGTGTTGGCGGCGCGCGCGCTCTCTCACAATAGGGGCGCTATATATTACCTTTCTCAGTTCTACCATGCACACCGGTTCGGTGGTTCACCAAATATCCCTGCTTCGCCTGTGCTTATTGGACAGGTTAAGGGTTCTAGCGGTGCTCAATAAAGGGCTCTTATAACCATTTGATGCAATTGGGTTTTCATTTTGAGTAGCGTTGTTGGCGGTTCTCTGAGATGTTACAGCTCCAGTGAGAGAACTTAGGAACATCGTAATAGTTGTTTACTCATATCTATTCTATCAGAGTGTGATATATGATATCATCATATTCTTGTGATGTTTCAATTACTACTATAGACACGCGTTGCAGTTGTATAGCGTGAGAGAAAATGATTGTAGTATGTGGTGCTCGCTAGTGAGTATAGCTATTAGATAGACAGAAATCTGCTTTATGAGTCACTGACGCTCTATACTAGGTTACATGTGTGCCGGCCCCCCAACCGTCCCCTTTCTTTACAATTGTACACCAGAGACTAAGTGTACGGGCTATATGTGAATGTGATAAATATGCGTAAGAGATGGTATTAATATTCTCTGCATGAAGCGCCAGTACCATTACTCACACTAACGGACTCCCTCGCTTTTGGAGTGCTTAGCCCTTCTGGCTCTACATAACAGATGGAGTCGTGTGATATACCGGCTCCTCACATGAAGTGCTGCCTAATCTAGGTGATATGACTCCTCGTCTCTTCGACGATATTGAGGTAGCTCTCCTGCGTCAGCTGGGTCTCATTTCAGTGAACAGTTTTTACTCAATACTAGGGAATACGGAAAGTCCAACGAGAATCAGCTCTTAATCATATGAGCCTTCCTAGAGCGGGTACCATCCGTATATGATCAGTTTTATACTTTCTCCTTCCCGCCGTATTTTATATGGGAATATCTGCTCGAGAACTAGTGAAGTGTTATTGTTACATGACTTCGCCTATACTAAGCTCTACGACTTTCTAATTCTATAGCGCAAAAACTCTTTGTGGTGAAGCTGTCTTCTTAAACTAGCTCGGTCGGATACATCAATGAGGCATGGTTCCATTCCGTCCCGTGGTCTCTAGAATCCAAAAAGTCACGAAGACTGAGCTTCACACCCTATACAGGCGCATTTGTGTTGAATGTATGTTCAGCTCAATGGAATTTCTAATAGCAAACTGATTCAGATGTCAAGATTCTAAAGATTCTTTAATGAACGTACGGAGCACACTTTATACTATCTGCAGGCGGCATAGTGAGTATGTATTTCACTGATAAGACATGGATGACTCAGTTATCTCTATTGTTGATGAGATTCTATTCGCAGTGCAGGGATAACTCTGTGCCAGACGTTTTATTAGGCTTCCCTCACTGTCCACGAGGTGGATCGTCTAGACTTAGCACCCACAGAAACAGCAAGATACTCCCTCAAAATCATCCTATATATTATGCTAGTGTTCTATGTCATTTTTCCTTCTTACAAATCATCAACAATAAAAGGATTGCGAAATTCTTACTTAATGTATCATTAACTATATTGTTACTAGTCCCCAATACTCTCACTCTCAGTTATTTCAGACATTGTATGTCTGTCTTTCTACTCGTATAACGAATTGTGGCTACTCAATCATTGCCAATAATGTCGATATAATTCTCGGTTTCTCTCCCTTCATAATACTTGTCGGTCTTCCAGACGATATGTCAACTGTGGAAGTTATTTCACCCTAACAGTGAAAAACATTTCCACTTGCATTTTGACTGCAATGGTAATCACCCAGTCTCCTCTGCACTGCCCCTTCTTTGCCTGGAGAAGAAATCCTAAAGCAGTGCACCCTTCTTCAGTATGACCATCGTGAGGCTACCAGCCTCTCAAAGAAGAAACTGGCTCATCTTCCTTTCTTTTGCTATAGCAAGGAACAATGCTTCTGCGGCTGTCTCTAACATTGCATTTTGCTCCCATGAGTTGTGTCCAGAATTTATTTTACTTTGGCGTTCCTTCATTAAGACTTCCGTTCCGGATAATAGATGACCTGATGTGGTGATTCCTATTGATCAAGACAATTGTCCTCCCAACTCTACTACCATGGTCCATCGAACCACTAGCCGTTCATAGCCAACACACACGTTCCTCTCTCTCATGATGTTTACCTTGCAGATGTACATGCGGCTTTCAATGGAACATCTACCGATTTTGCGACCTATTCCGCTTCTGAGGTCGATGGCAAACGTCCATTTGCTACCTCCGAGCTCAATTATATTATCTCCCGGAAACGACCTTCTTCGGTTTCCCCGGGGAAACAACAAGACCCTACTTATTGGTCGCGATCAACCCTCCAAAAGTGGTTCTTCCCAGACCAGACGTCCGTACTCACTTGCTTATCATGCCACATATTTTTAAAAACAAAACTGTGAAATATGGCTCCCTCCTGGCAAAACGGGCTCGCCGCTCTTCTAATTCACGTGGACAAAACATAATAGTGGATCCACTTCTGCTCGTTCTAATGTTCCACACACAGCAAAAGACTGACTCAATTCCTCGACCCTCAAGTGATTCTGAAACTTACTCTGATGCCACAATGGACTCTTTGGAATACTCTTCATTCATGGGATTCCAACGTGTTAAAACCGTGGTCCCATTCAAGGGGAGGTGATCAAATGTATTGGACGAAACCTTACGTTACAACGGCCCTTCGGGAAGAGGTGGCGCTGTCTCACGTTGATCGCTGTTGGCAAGTCTACCGCTGGTAGGATCAGGAGGGGAAACCTTCTTCCCTCCCTGTCTTTTCACCTCTTCCTAATCTAATTTTGGAGACGTCACCTGAACCATCTAACAATTCTCGGCCGCAAATAACTCACGAGACTTTGACTATGGACACCACACATTTGCCTTCCAATGTGTCTCCTAACACTTCCAATGAGACCATTCTTAATTGTTTCCCTTTAATTTTCCCCAGTCTTTGTTGATGCAGTTATTGAAAGGCAAAGCTCAATTCCCAGTGTGATAAGATTTTTGGCAGGGGTTCGTAAATTTGGGAGAGTGTTCGAGATGTGGAGAGTGACTTAGCATTCATCTTCGGAGGAACTCACTCCTGTAGAACCAGAGAAATCGTCACATATCTTTGCTGCATAATATTTCTCTTCCCCCGTGGTTAGGCATTCCGGTCAGTTTGTCGTACAACGGCTGACGGGATCTTCAGACATTATCCTCTGAGACGACTGCCAAATCACAACACAATGACTATCATCACGGATTGCCCTGAACATTGCTTATATTACCTTTTATGACACGTTTCTTCCAATGGAACATTCGTGGATATTTTGCCAATTACGAAAAACAAAAGAGATTACTTGAAGCTTATCAAACGCTGGTTGTTTGTTGTTGAACTACAACTTCACGATCGGGATCTTTTCCAACATTCAAGATACTGGTAACCCCTTATTTCAATGAATCAAGGAGTCAGCGACAGAGAGGCCAGCAATTCTGTTTCAATAATCTGTCCCATACACTGAACTCCCCCTCTCCACTCCCTTACATTCCGTAGCAGCTCGTATCCACCTTGAAACATCGTTTACACTGTGTTCAGCGTACCTAGCGCCCAACTGTAAATAAACTAAGAAGAACCGTGTCGATTTTTTCTCGAGTCTCCCACCTCCTATGTTGGTCCTCGGTGACTTTAACCTCCGCCATACTTTGTGGGGAGACTGTTACATCCCCCAATGCCGATTGGATATTGGGTATTATTGCAAGATTTCTCATTGGAATGTCTCAGTGCGGGTCTTCGAACATTTGAACGCTTCGATACAGGCACTTCTTTCTGTGTTGACGTCTCGTTGTGTTCAATCTCGGATTTAGAACGTTTTGAGTGGGAATAGTCGGCTTTTCTCTGTGAAAGTGACCACTACCCAATAGTGATCCCATCCTCCAGCTCAGTTCGCAGCAACAGCCCTATTCTAGCTGGAGATACGACAGAGTTGCCTGGTCTACCTTTCATCAGGCCACTTACTTCTACATCTTTCCTGCAACTACCCGGTTCCCGTCGCTGGCGGCTATTTTCACCAACTTTTAGGAAGAAATCCTCCAGGCGGCAACTGACCTTATACCCCGTTTATCTTAGACCCAAAAATCAATAACCCCCATGTGGAACCAAAAATGTGCTCGGGCTAATCGTGAAAAGCGTAAATTATATAGTCTGTATTAGCAAACTCCCACACCTTCCAGCTTGATTCTTTTTAAAGTTTCAGCAGCCCGATCTAGGCGTATTAATCGAGGAACGAGGAAACAATATTTTCGTAACTACATTTCCACCGTTAATTCTTCCATGCCCGTTCCATCGGTCCATAAGGTTGTGCGCCAAATTTCCCGAAAACACTTACAGATCCACCAATCCTCCTTGTTACGACCCGCATATCTTTGATATCATTCCTGCTCCCACAAATTTTCTGACTATCAATTTGGTTTTTTGTCACCATCGTTCTACACAGGATCTTCTCCTTTGGTTAAATCACGACTTTCGTGCGGCATTTGCTTCCAAAAAATGGCCCTGACCGTTTTCTTTAACCTCGAAAAGGCGTATGTTAGCATTCATTCCTTGGGCCTCATGGGACAACTTCCCTCTTCCTTCAGTTATCAATGTCTGATCGCTCATTTCAAGTCAGTTGTAGAACCACACTGGCGAGACGTTTTGTCATGGACGAAAGGGTGCCGCAGGGCAATGTGCTTAACATTTTTCTTTTCTCAATATTCATCCATGGAATAGTCGATTCCAACCCGAACTGGGTGCGCTGCTCCATCTATGTTGACGATCAAGCCCAGTGCATCACTAGAGCAAAGCTTCCTTGTATGATATGGTGCTCCAACTTCAGCTCGCCATTAATATGAAAACATGCTGGTGTTATGCACGTGACTTTACATTCTCCACCTGAAAACTAAAGTCGTGATTTTACCAAAAATCCTCATCGAAGGAGTCGAATACAGTCACTTCCTATAATACGCCTCTATTACTTACCCATCTGCGTGAAGCCGACGATGAGGTTCTTGGGTCTGCTGCTCGATAAGCGCCTCGCTCACCTCCCTCTCATTACTTACCTCAAAGCTAGTTACCGACGTTCTTTGGATCTCTTACGGCACCACACCTCTAAGACTTATGGTGCGGACATAAGCACCATGCTCTACCGTTACATCATGCTGGTGCGAACTAAACTAGACTATTTTTTGCCATTTATAGGCAGATCTCTTTGTTTTACTTCTGTCTTCTTGACTCCATTCAAATCGAACGTCTAAGAATAGAATAACATTTCGATCCTCTCCGAGGAAAAGCCTGGGAGTGGAGGCAGTGGTGATGGGGTGATGCCCCTGTCCCTGCGGAGTGAATAGCTCATGTTCGCATTATTCCTCCGTATTCAGGTTCATATCTCATCGGCTTTGACATCTATAATGAGAGAGTCCATCACAACACAACCCTTTTTATTGGTCATTTGCTGGGTTGTTACTTCCAGTCCAAACTGTCTCGATAATCTTCACGCGAGCGGTCATGCACATTGATTTCCACACTACCTATTCAAAGTGGATTTATCTGCCTCCTGCTTTTTGCAACGGGATCGTAGGCACACCCTGTACAGTTATGGGATTCCTTTCGTGCACTGTATGTGGAGGTAAATAGCCACTCTAGCAGTTTACACAGATGGTTCCAAAACGAAAGGCTGTGTTTCCGGACATCATTGTATTCCACACCTTTCTACCGTATTCGTCTGGGTTTTTTCAACTGAACTGAAAGCGGTATCCATTGCGGTGAGCAGAATCGGTACCATCCAGGGTTGGCAAAAAACCCACTTTTTTTGAAAAAAGCCCCAAGTGGGCCCGGGGTTTTTTCGCGGTTTTTTCATCGTAAATACCCGGAAAAAACCGGGCGAAAATTGTGTTGTTTTTCATTTTTCCTTTCCTTTTCAGCAATAACTGCAATTTCATATTAATTTAATTGTTTGTTTTCAATTTTGTTAAGTTTTTATAAGTTTGATTATAACAGTAATGCCAAAGACTCTTGGATCCAGAAGAAAACTAGGAAATGAATGGACTGAGGTTCTGAATGTCTAAGGCACCAGCCCCAAAGTTAAAATGTAATATGATAACAGTGACTTACAATTAGCAATAAAATGTGAAAGGGAATAAAATGTGTTAGCATCGGAAAAAATCTTGTTAAGCGCTTGGTCATATCTTCTTGGGCAAATCTAGTGAATTCAAGTGCTAATTACAAAACCCGTGAAAGCTATGGATCAATGTACAAGATGTAGAAGAAAGTATTCATGCTTAATTTCGATGGCTGCCAAGGCATCTCAACAATGAAAACATGGTTATTTGTATCTGACACATCAAAAACAAAAAAAATAAAAAAATAAACTATTTACATTAAAATTGCAGCATGTGCACAATAAAGAATTTCTTGCACCAAAAAATATCAGTCTTTTTTATGCTAAACAACGTCTCATTTTTAAGTGTTGAATTGAAAGTACTTTGTTTGAAATGATACCAAAAACTTAAGACCTGGTAACTCCTCACCATCTCGAAGATATCTAGCAGGTCCACTTTTGCGACAAGGCTTCAATATATTATATATTATAATATATATATATATGATATATAGTATATAAGGGGTATATATATATATATAGTATATATATATATATATATATTATATAGTATATATATATATATATTATATATTATATATATATAGCTGATATATATATATATATATATATACACTTCATATATATATATATTATATATATATATATATATAATATTATTATATATACTATATAATATATATATATATATATATATTGATATTTATATACTAATATATATCATATATTATATATATATATATATATATAATATATATATATGTTCAGTTCAACAAATGAATTAAATGAGTTTTATAAACATTTCACTAAGTAAAGAGATTAATGTTTCTAATACTTCATTTTGACGTATTTTACAGCAATTGATTGCTGCAAAAAAATTGAAAAAACCCACAGTGTGGCAAAATAGCGGGCTTTTTCAAGTTGGGCTTTTTGAAAAACCCCGGTGGGTTTTTTCGGTGTCGCGGCCCACTCTGCCAACCCTGGTACCATCACCGTGAAGGCGTAACTATACCATCATTTTCGGATTCTGGACAACGCGCCTGACTTCAGGCGATTTGCTTGGAACAGACAACCCGAAAACACTGTTGGTCTCTGTCTTTTCAAAAGTCTCTCTGCTTGTTTCCTGGTGACCGCAGACAGAGATTGAGTTCTGTGGTTACCATCCCTATGTGGGTTGTTCATTGGGAACGATGGAGCAAGCCGATATAGGAGACAAGCGGCATACTTTCCACAGGTTGTTTCGAGTGCCCACTACCTTTCCTCCTGCTGTATGCCCTGCGGCCATTTCCACTGCCCAGAGATTTCTCCATCACTGTCGGGGTATAATACAGATGTCTCAGTGAGACATACAAACACATGTTGGGCAAGAGGCATGCTCGCTGGCTCCAAACTACGAAACTCTCAAACCTCAGTCATTTGAATACGTTGATGGAATCTAAACCCATCATCAGTAGAAAGAGTGCCTCCTGGGAGTATAGAGCCATGCGTATCGATTACGTGCTGAAGATAAAAGTTTACCAACCTGCCGACATGGAATTAATACCATAGATGAATGTTATTGGCATGGAGGGAATACCCCCCGACCAAATGCCTAAAATTTCCCTACCTAGCGATTGTCCTCTACAACCTGTTAATATCAGCCAATCTCAAGCCTTAGACCAGTAGTTATCTTCCACTGATGTGCTTCATGTATTCCTCTTACTAGCATCGCTTTTGCACATTTAATACCGAATCTTCTCACTTCGCGGATCTTTAGCAATTTAATTACGCTTCCTGTTGGGGAACACTAAACCACTTGTATATAACCGGTCTAACACATCTTCACGTCTCTGTTTCAACTATTTTCGATGCGTAGGATGACCCCTAGATAGTATAGAAGAGGAATATACTTGCGCACGGTATAGCACTATGATGCCGTGTGACTGTGAGAGGCCCTGATACAAATCCCTTTCAAATAAATAAATTAATTATTATATATCTATTAATATAAATATAATATATTTACATAATTATTAAAAGAATTATTAGAGAATATAATATCAGGACAAAAACACTTAACACGAGATTTTGAATGTAGATCTCTCTTGTTGTTGTGTTGTGTGTGTG